>BQNB010008335.1:2591-75929 GCA_026074375.1 Tanacetum coccineum | reverse complement strand
GATACACCACCATTGGTTATCCTGGATCTCCAGACTTTCCCTAAGGACAACTAAATTCAGGGATCGAGTCAAGCTTGCGACTCGGTGAACAAAAACAAGCCTCTTCATGGGAGTTCATCCTATGCTTATCCTTTCTATTTTCTTATCTAATGTGTTGTGTTGAGAGAGGCTTGTTCTCTTTCCGATTTCTCGATGTTTGTTGCTTGTTTGTTGTGATTTTTGCAGGATTCCACCAGCTATTTCTAAAGACTCTCGTGTCCGGTTGATTTGTCCCGTTCTACTCGAGTTTCTCATCCTTTGTGTGAAATTAGTTTGGGGAGATCCAATATCCTTTCAATCTTATTGATTAACGTTTATCTTTGCATACCTCATAAACGGCTTAGATTTTCGTTGAGACCCGACTTTAAACATTGAGGACAATGTTTCGTTTTAGTTTGGGGATGGGAATCTATCGATTTGATGTTGCTTGCTTATTGTTTTGTTCTCACGTACCCGTTTTTCCACAAAAATAACAAAAATTTTAAAATTTTTCAGTCTTGTTATTTAGTTAAATATAAAAAATATAAAAAATAAAAAATAAAATAAAATAAGTGTTAAGACAAAAATGTAGGTTTTCCGTTGGTAAGAATAAGAAGTAATTTTTGACCCGATCGTACGTGTAGAGTTCTAGCTTTCTCCCTTAACAATTAATGATGATAGTTTGTGCTAGTCTCATGTAGACTTTAAACATGCTAAACTTGAAGCTAATTCTCAAGTAGATTTTAAATATGCGGAGGTATGTTTTTTATAGGCTAAGTATTTGCTAATTTCTTTAATTAGAGATTTTAAATTGCAAGAATAAGAGTGTTGTGTGGTTACGAATGAGGATGCTAAACAAGTTTATTTGGAAACTTAAAGGCTTTAAGTAATAACTTGTAATTTTTCTTCCCCGGAGTTCTTAAAATGACTAATTATACGTGTTCTCTTTAATTTTTACAAATTAGAGTTTTACTCTTAAAAGTCTAATCAACATATTCAGAGAAAAAGCTTTATCAATAATGAAGTCAAATATCGTTGGTAAATAAGAATTTTAGTTCAAGTTTATACTTTGGTTTTCTAAAACAAAATTTTTCTATTTGCAAAAATAATGTATTTTAAAAAAAAATCTAAAAAAGTAGTTGGTGAATAAAAAGGACGCAAGTTATAAATCCTTAGTGTTAATAATTAATATACAAACTCCATCGTAATAAAGTACATGGGCATTTGTCGGTTCGCTCCCGATGTGACATCGAAAGAAAGGGTGGAGGATGTATATTTAGGGTTGGTATCATAATAAGTACGCGAGCTCTTGTCGGAGGCGAGGCCGATGTGTGTTTTTCGTAGTTTTTAGTTTTTTGTTTTTTTTTTTGTTGAAAGAAAAGTGATACCTTTCCTAGCCTTAATATGTGAATAATAAAATAATATGTGGCAAAGTTAGAAAATAAATAGTAAAAGTTTCATTTTCTAAAACCAAGGTATTCTTTTTGAACTAAGGTTTGCAAAAGTCTACAAGGCTTTTTCATCGGAATGTTCATATGTTTCGATATAGTTTTCGCTCGTGGATGGGGTGTAAAGCCTTAACACTTACCCGATGCGGTTGGGATTGCTAGAGTAGAAGTCATTATATGGGACAGTGAACCATCGAAGTCTTAGCTAAGGAGTTTTTGTTTGCTTTGCGTTGTGATTCTACTAAGTGATAAAATTAGCCCAAAGGCCCATGTGTAAGGCTTGGTCGGATTTCAACTATCTAATATTTGGATTTAAGTGGTTTAAATTAATTTGAACACAAACACCTTAAAAATTTTTGATTTATGACAGAAGAGGAATTCACAGTTGTAATTTTAAGTGTATTGCATTTAGCTCGTAATTCGCAGTGATCTTATTTTTAAAAGCTTAGCATGGAAAGTGAAAAATAGGGAATGATGAATTTATCTTTTAGACACTTAATTGTGCTTTTGTTTCTAGATCCTTAAATTACCAATGAGGTAATGAAAATAATACATTATGTCAACACACCCACTAATACTAACTTCCCTTTGTGTGTCCCTGGGGGGGGGGGGGGTAGTTAATTATCAAGAAAAATCATAAAAAGAGAAAAATCTTTGAAAATAGGAAATCGGGTGTTTTATAACTTGTGATCTCTTATCTCTCTCAACAAAAATCTTTGCTACTTTTCAAAGGTTTAGTTTGGGGAAGTTTCTAGGTATTTGGTTTAATCATGTGATATTGCGTGAGGACACGCAATCGTTTAGTTTGGGGGGGGGAATTTTGATAAGTGTAAAATACACATATCCGTTTGTACCTAAAATAACCCAATTAAACCCAAAACAGACCAAAAATGGCAAAAATATACTTGTATTTGTGTTTTGTGTGTGCAGGTACGGATATATCAGAAATCACAAGAAAACAGTCAAAAACGAGCAAGTGCGGACACGAGAATCAGAAGAGTACAAAGCCGAAGCCAGAAAAGCCAAAAGCCCATTTCCCTTTTCATTAACCACAGGGCAGTTGGCAATTATGAAAACTGAGTTTATAACTAGAAAAAGAAGGATCCAAACACAAGGACTAAAATTGCCAACTCCCCAAACTTCAAACCGATTTACCCTTTTCAGTTAGAAAAAGGGCGGGGAAAATCGTGTTACTGTTCATCGTCTTCCCAAACGTACCCTTGACTCAAAACAAAGGGGTTTTTACAATTAGAGGGTACAAAGGACAATTTAGGTGTCCAAGTACACCTTGGCAGTAAGAAACGTCACTCCCCATCTCTGATTGGTCCAATACCTAAGGAAGAATGCCACGTCAATGGAGAAAGCACAATGGAATGTGGGTTTTTGTGCTAAAACACTCACAAAAGAAGCACAATGACATCAAAAAGGGAATGACACGCTGGCAATCTTCAGGTGTCCACACAATGATCAAACGGCCACAATTAAAGCTCAAATGATTGAAGAAAATGATTGGCCGAGATTGAAAGATTGGAGAGCAGGCAAGAGATTCTAGAAGATTCTTTCAGCACCTATATTTATGGCCTCACCTCACACACATATAGAGATTTTTTTTTAGTTAGCTTTTGTCTAGTTAATTTCGTTTTTTTCTTAATGTAATTTTCCTTTAAATTATTTGTAATTCTCCTTTTTAAGTATTGTAATCAGTAATTTTCATTAATGAAAACAAAATTTTAGTTTATGTCATTTTAAGACTTCTCTTTTCTTTTTATTCAAAAGCTCTCTTAATAAGCCAAATTGTCTCAATAAGCTAATAAGCTCATTTTAAGTTCTTTCAGTCTATAAGCTGAAATAGAGCTTATTGTAGTTAGTTTTTAATTTTAACCTAACATTAAAACAATTTAATTACATTTATCACAGATCTAAATTGAGATTGAGCTTTTTGGGATAGGGATCTTAAATTGGAAGAGATCCATGGACTTCTTTACCTAGCTTATCTAATAAGCTAGGGAGCTTGTAGCTGCCTTTATTGGTCCCTTTTGTTTAGCTAAAGGTTCAAGTAAGTTTCTCTTTTCATTTTTCTCTAATTTCAGTTTAAATTGCTTAGTTATAGTTTATATGCTTAATATTGTTTATTTGCTTAATCTCTTTGCTTATTAGTGCTTATTTAAGTTTTATATAGCTTAATCATCATAGTTGTTAATATGTTTTTAGCTTTCTTAGTTTGAACCATAGATTCACATATATTTGTCTTAAAAACCTTAAAAACCAAAAAATAGTAGGAATAGCTTAAATCTTAGATTAATTCTATTTCAGTTATTGGTTCATGTTTGTTAGGGTAGATTTAAGCTAGTTTTTATCTGGTATTCACTACTTGTTAATTAGATTTGCAATATAAGCTTTAACTAAAACCTGTCAAAATGATAAAGGGGTGTTTGGTTTAAGCTATTTTGACTTCAAAAAGTCAAAGTGAGTGTTCAAAATTGTTTTAGGCATTTGAGTTTTGATTTAAGAATAGTTGTTACTCAGTTTTTATAAGTTAGATTTCAAAATACCAAAAGTTATGGCTTATTATAGGTGATCCTGCACCAGGGTACATTTTATCTAAATTTCACTTGTGAAATTTATGATCCAAAGCCCTTAAGGCTTGGATTTTGCTTGCATAGTGTTATACACACAATTTTAGTGTGTTTAAGGTAGTGGTAGTAACTAGGTTAGCCTGCACTTTTAGTCTTTGTGGTATTTCCAATTACACTAGCAGTACTAACAAAAGTTAGTACTGCTGATACTTAAGCCCCATATTAAGCCAGCAAAGTTTGGGTTTAATAGCTCTTCTTTTAGTATTTTATAGACTAGGTATAGCTTAATACAGATTAGGACTTAAATTTCATTTTCTAGCTTATTTACATAGCTTATTTTGCTATCAAAAGTCATTAAAATTTCAAAAAAGCTAAAAACAGTAGTAATAGAAGTTAGCCTTTAAGTTTTAAATTTTAAGTTGTAGTAACTGTTTTTATGATTTGGAATCATAGTCTAGAGGTAGGTTATTAAGTTTTTAAAAGCTCAGCTTCTATTTTGGTATTTTAAGCATTTTAGCTCATTTGGTTTTTGAGGTATTAAGTGCTTTTTCTGAGTTTGCTTAGTTCATGATCAATTTCAGTAGATTAAAAGTAGATTAAGCCTTTACTTCTTTTCATTTATAGAATAAGCATATCATAAGCTCATTAGAACTTCTTTCCTTTTACATTTTGAACTTATTTTGAGTTTTTTATAGCTTATTTTCTAAAAACAAGGGTTAAGCCTCCTTTCTGAGGTCAGTCAAAAATAAGCTCTTATTGAGCTTATTTGTTAATTTCAGCCCTAGTAGCTTTTATTAATTTTGTTCCTACTAGCTTCCTTTACAACTTTGCTCTTTTAAGTTTTTGATAAAGGAAATAGTATGTCTAAATCTGTGTGCTCTACATGCAAAAAATGCTTATTTGATGCAAATCATGATCTGTGTGTGGTTAATTATTTGTTTGATGTGAATGTGTATACTAGAGCGAAGTCTGTTAAGAGCATTAAAAAGAAAGAATGAAAACCTACTGGTAAAATGTTTAAAAATGTTGGTTATAAATGGGTACCCATAGGAAAGACTTTCACTCTAGTTGGAAATAAGAGTCTTTTTAGATTCACTTCCACTAAAATAGTGCCTCCTAGGAAACCTGTTAAATCAACTGTAATGAAGAACATAAAACCAAGTAGTGCATCTCAATGTTTCTATTTCTCCATGTTCTTCTAGTGTCCAATGCAGGTCATACAAATCGTACATTGGTACTTGGATTCAAGCTGTTCTCAACATCTAATCAAAGACAGATATGGCTTTTAAACAAAGCAATTCAAAACCTGGGATTCAATATCAAATGACGTTTGAACACAGCAGTTCAAGCCTCGGTACTCATTGTCAATTCACGTTTGAACACAGCAGTTTAAGCCTCAGTCCTCATTGTCAAATGACGTTTGAACACAGCAGTTCAAGCGTTAGTCCTCATTGTTAAATGACGTTTGAACACATCAGTTTAAGCCTCGGTCCTCATTGTCAAATGATGTCTGTTCACATTAGTTTAGGCCTCGCTCCTCAACATCAATGACTTCTAAGTACTTCCGCTTGAAACTTGGTTTTTTAAAGAAAAGAAAAGTGTACACTTCAGTGCGCTTTATCTTCAAGAAAAGAGAAATCTTCTTGGTTACGAGCAGTCTTATCAACAACTTCAATAAGTTCTCCTGCTCGTTCAGTTAACAAGTGGATCAACGTACATTAGCTTGTATTTTTATTCACTTGTTCATCAAAAATAGCAACAACATATGCAATTTTTGAGGGGGAGAAAAATGAATAAAATAAGAACAATACGGTTTAACTCAGATAAGATCTTTTCAATATAAGTGTACTCCCGTCCTCAAATGGTCATATGGTCAATGACTTCTGAACAACACGGTTCAGGACTCGAACTTCATCAGTTGACTCCTCGATACATCAGTTCAAGGCTCGTGCAAAACCGAGCTTCTCCAACACTTTATGTTTCACCATCCAAGAAAGACTATGAGATCATGTTTCAACTATTGATTGATGAGTACTTCAATCGTCTACCACGTGCTGTTTCGCCAGATCTAGTAGTTGTTGCTGCTCCAATAGCTGTTGATCCAGCCAATTCACCTTCGTCAAACTACCATTGATCAAGATGTACCATCTGCTAGTACTTCACCAACAAATTAGGAAATTCAATCTTAAGTCATTCATTAATGTGTTGAAGAACAAATTCATGGTAATCAAAATGCATAATTTGATAATGCACCCCTCCTTCATAATCTTTCTTCTGACCTGAGTTCTGAAGAAACAACTTTACAAGGGGTCATTTCATTAAATTTGTATCATCTTAACCAATCATTTTATACTTTCACTAAGTTGACAAAGAATCACCTACAAAAACATGCCATTTGGTGCTACTTTGACGCAAATGACAATCCGATTCTATTCGGTGGGAAACGGTCTGGTTGAGACATACTATCTCAAAGGAAGAATAATGGTGGTAATTCTTCATGTATCCTATGTAAGTAATTAAATCTAAAAACACAAAAAGATTTTTCATTTTATAAAATTTCATAAAATCAAAATACAAAAATATAAAATCAGAAAAACAAAATACAAAATTAATAAATTTCTAAAAATATAAAAATATTTTTCATGACATGTCTTCTGTAATCGATAATATTTACGACTTTAGAAATGACACGGAGTTGTAAATAAAGTTCGAGCAGAAGTTATAAAGTGTTTTCAAAACATGTCATATGTCTTATAATTATTTCAGATTGTAACCCGCTTTTCATTTTAAAGGAAAGTATATCGACAAAAAGATAACTTTTCCTCACAACGGGAAATTAATTTTTCTCGAGTATGAATGACTTCATATTCATACAAAGGCTTGTGTAAAATTTGATCCATAGCCCGTGCTTGCTTAAAATAAGTGTACGTGTCAGTGCATTTATTTGTCAAAATAAGAGAAATCTTATTTTTAGGAAGAATCATAAACATAATCAATGTTCTCAAGAATTTGAAAAAAAGATTTCAAAAGGTAATTTCTGTCACTCAAACAACGACTACAGCTCTTTAAATAGAAAACGGGTCATTGTTTGAGGAGGAGAAAAAGTACTAATAAATAATCTTTCAAAACAATTTTTCAAATCAAGTCACAGAAATTATACGAGAACAAGTTTTAACTTAACGGATAATAATTTGAGGGGGAGCTAATTTAGTTTAGCTTCAAGGGCTTAATTTTTCATAAGTTAATAACTTTAGGTGGTTAAGTATAATCTCAAGGATTATGACTTAAGATTAAAACTACATACGATCAAATTTTGCCAAAACCATAAGTTCTAAAAGGCTTAGGATTGTTTGGAATAATTGCGTAGTTTTAGGAATCTAGAAAAGGAAGATATGTTTTTTATTACACCAATAGTTCCCCAACCAGTTAATCACTAAATTTAATCTCGAAGAAATCGTAAAATTTGATAAAATAGGTTCACATAGATATGATGATTCCTTAAGATAGTCAGTTTTTCTGCAGAAAGAAGTGTGTTCATTCGGGACTTAGTTGGCTCTAGTGTTATCATTCCGGCTACTTAGAGGGAATAATTGTCGACATTCGGGACTTAGCTGACTTTGACATTATAATTTACATCATTCTATTTTGAAGAACTCTCTGTATCTACTCATCCAAGGATTCTGGGTTTGAGGAGAAACTACAAAAGCTTCTATAAGGAGAAACATGCGACTGACCAAAGATTGCTGCTTTGGAAAGAGTAACAATGTCTATCGCTCTCGGTTTTGTAAGTTCCAGGCCATGTCTCATAAATCATCTAGTATACATGTAGTGCAACTTCATAAATATATAGTCTTCGAGTATAATTTTTCAAGAATTTTTCAATAAATTCAAAATATTTCAAAATTGTGTACTCAACACTATATCAGTTTCTCAATAATCGAGGGGGAGATTAAGAAAATGTTCCAACAAAATCATGCTATAAGAATCTTCTCCTGTATGTTTTCAAATCTCAAATAGCCATTTTATTCCATTGTGTTCAAAAACATCATATGGTATGCTATTTTTTTGGGGGAGAAAAATAGACTAAAATGTAATATATGTGGTCATATTTGACTCAAGTGCAACTCATCCCTCAAATATATATATGACAAGTACCTTGATTGAGTTTTTCCAAAATTGTTTTAAGGTGATGAGAACAATACCTAAAGACCGACCATGTACTTACTTTTATCAGAGTTATAAGGTGGTTAAGTATAGGTATTTATTTCTATGATCCATCCAGAACCGGAGGGATCTACCCAGGGATATTCCATTAGATAGAATAGAAGTCCTTAGGTATGATACAAAAGGAGTAAAAGTGAGAAAGGGAAAAAATGCAGACTAAGACAGAGTTAACACTAGAACAAACCCAACAAGGTGTTAGTGATGAAGCCTTGCTAAGCATTGAAGGGGTTGAAGAATGAAAAATAAATGTAAGGATAAAGGATGTAAAGAAAGAAGCCCTCCATACACTTAGGCAGAAATCGAGTCAGTACATATACTATCAGAAACACTAAGCTGTTGTCTGGTATTGAAGATAGTCATCATAGACCCAGTGATGCAATGCATAACCCTCCCTAGCCACTGAAGGTCTCTCAAAATAATCTTGTTTCATTTCTCATGCAGATAAACGCATTTCCGTCGACTTTCTCACTCCGAGTTAGTTGATATTAAAATGGTGACAATCAGCTCTAGCCTTCGATTACTAAAACCAAAAATGTTCTTATTGAGTGTAGAACCAAAAGAGATCAATATAAATTACATAGGACACAATTCTAAAATACACATGTTCTTTCATACATTGTGAACACATGTGAAATACTAAGAGTCCTACGCATTATCCTTGTGATATTGCCAGAACATCAGAGTGATACCTCACAGTATTCACAGTGACGATGGAAATCCTACCAGTGCCAACATCAAACAAGCACTGTGGCAGGTGACTTGTGCGATTCTATATGAATTAAACTTGTGACAACTGAATATCAATATCGGTTCAGTATATGAATTAACGGATGAATTTGAAAAGATAAAACTGTTTGGCATGTTAGAAAACTCTTTACTTATTAACACGTCAACTAATTTTCTTAAATCAATTTTCAAGCTTATGTCCATGGGCAGTCTCACAAGGGTATCTGGACATAGGAAAGCTGAACATGAATTGACAACTCAATTGGAAAGATAGTAACTTACCGATTCAATCTTACCGTATTGTTTGCTTTGAGACGATCTGGTAACGAGAACGGCTAGTGCAACTATGAAACCCTGTCAAGGAGATTCTTTTGAATTCTACCTAATCACAAGAAGTATTTATATTGATTAACGGGGAACCATGGTAATTGCAACCCTATTCGACGAAGTGATAAAGACACTTATGTCTATATCTGTGCTTATTACTAATCTAAAATTGCAGGTTTCCTGATGGTAGCAGTATCTAGTCCATGACGAGTCGAATTCACAGCTACATGCTTATACTCAAAGAAGTAAAGTTTTAAGTATTCAAGAAAGCTCAAGTTACAAAGTCTTTCGCTACTTTGATAATCATCATTTTCCTTGAAGACATCAAGTTGTCATGTCAAAGTCTATTCAAGGAGATTGTTAGCAAGCTTTCAAGATTATTCCAAGAATGAGCATGTTGGTCTAAAGTCATAAGAACACAAGAAGGCAAAGTATTACAAGATAATCGAATGATGATGCAAGATTTATGATCTCAAGAAGTTCAAAATCGAGTAATAAAGGCTCAAGATCACAAGACCATCAAGCATGAAGGAACAAGCTAAAACATAATGATCAAAGACCACTACATAACGATGCAAGACAAAAGATCAGCTATTAAACAAAAAAAGACTCAAGATCAAGACAAGAAGCTTCAACGATTAATGATCAAGGTCACAAGGAGAGATCTCTATGATCACCCCTTAGGGGGAGATTGTTAGGAATTCAGAAAGTATTGATAATTTATGAGATCTAAATGATCATCCCATAGGAGGAGATTGTTAGGAATTTAGTTTTTGGTGAAGTGCCGATCATTATCAATCTCACGAGCCTTTGTAATAGTTAGTTTATAATATGTAATAATTAGTAAGCTAACTGGGCTGACTTATAGAAAGTCTAAGGAAAGCCCGACCTATATCTTGTAAGTATATTAACCCTCTCCACATATGGATAGGGTGTTGGTTGAATGCATTTCTCTCATATTCATGTGTGTGTTTTTGGTGTATTCTCCCTCCACTTCTCTCTCTAGCTTTCTCTCTCTAGTTCTATATTTGTGTGAAAGCCATTTCTTTTAGTTAGCCTCTACAGTCAACTTTTACCTTCGTATAACCTTCGACTAATTGAGGGGGGGAATCTCCCTCTTAATGGTATGCATCTCTCACATAATGCTCTACCTTTCATACCTAATATCCTGCAACCATCCAATGGTACTATATCTACTTATGTTAACCCCTACTCTCAACCAAATATGGGAGTAACCTATGGAGAGCCCTTAAGTTACCCTTCCCATGCTCAATGTAGTAACTCCTCCTTTAGGGAACCTCCACTTATCACCCTTGTGGGGGATATGCCCCGCAGGCTCCTACGAGCAATCATGTTCTTGTACATAATGGGTTCATATACCCTTTAACTGCTCCCTCTAACAACTAACCCTTTTATGCGTAACCCTTCAATCCAATACCAAATGTACCCGTGTATCCAAACCATGGCCCAACAGGCCTGTTCACAGACTCTACTGGTTGTGTGACTCCATTTTTTCACTAGACCGGGGATTATCCTTTACCAGATGGACTAAAGATGCCTTCTCATGTGGGTTCCTATGATTGAAAGGGATACCCCAATAACTATTTGCACCTCTACAAAGGTGCTATTCATATGCAGTAGTGGGCAATGCCCGTGGCTTGTCACATGTTCACCTATACTCTCAAAGAATCTGCCTAAATATGGCGGAATGGTAAAAAAGCATGTAGCATTCTCAATTACAAAGATTTAAAGGTGAATTTCTGGTCACACTTTAGCCAATAGAAAAAGTTTACGAAAACACAATGTTAGCCTTAATTATATTAAGCCAAACAAGAATGTTATCGGTCTAAGAAAGTCAAACTAGGTCTTGTATTGTAATAGGCTAGTCGGGTTCAACGGGCTTGGTTTGTAATCAAATATTGTCCGTGTTGCGGGCTCAAAGCCCAAGATATGTCAAGCCCGGCCCATGTAGAAAGCCCATTCTCCTACTACTTGGCATTGGGTATAAAAGGACCCTCTCCACACATGGAGAGGGTGTTGGTTACCATTTGCATAGTTTGTGTGTGTGTGTAATCTTCCACCTCTCTAGTTTCTCTCTAATAAATCTTCCAACTTTTCTTTCTATCTTTCTAGCTTTTTTGCTCATTGGTATAGCTTATGTTGTGAAATGGATTAAGCATTTAGGATAACATTTGGTATCACTCGCCACGAGTGGGTTTAGTGTTTTTGATGTGGTAACTTATTGTGAGCTTATTGGTTCAGCTTATTTATTAGCTAACAAATCATTTGGTTTATTTTTTCTTTCTTTTCTTGTCTTTTGTTTACGGCATAATTTTTTTACTCATTTATTCAACAAGCTTTTATTTCATTTTTTCATAAAACCATTCATAGGTTGTTTTCGAGTCAAAGTCTTAAAAGTTTGGGTTTACTGTTCATTTTTTCACATTGGGCTTTATAACAAAGTATTTGAACGAGTAAATTTGAGCTTATTCTATAGTCTAGTTCTAGCATAACAAATTTGCATGTGGGTTAAACAGTAATAAACAAAAGGACGCTTTTTGTTCATAGTTTTCATTACAAAACTTCAAAGTAACTTTTCGCCATCTATGTCTAAGGCTTATTTCTTTCTTGTGGTCACGTTTTTATGGAAAGAAACAAGTTCAAACTTGCCTGAAACGAGAGTCGAAGAAAGGTGCCAACAAGGTGTTTGATATTTTGTGTGAACCGAACTAGTTATTCATCCTCAAGAGCCGAACGAGTTAGAACCAAGAACAACCGATCTAGTTCACTCTTCAACGACCGAACGAGTAAAATTCAAAGACCACCGATCGAGTGTACTCTTTGAATGAACCGAACGAGTGTATTTCTTAAGAGCCGAACGAGTGTCATTTTAAAAGAACCGAACGAGTAGAAAAACAAAGACCACCGAACGAGTCTCAAATCATCAACAACCGAACGAGTGTCATTTTATAAAGAGCCGAACGAGTACCTTGCTTTGATAACCGAACGAGTTCTCGACGAGAGTGAGCCGAACGAGTGTAACTTTGAATGAGCCGAACGAGTGACATTTTATAAGAGCCGAACGAGTATAAAAATAAAAGGGCCGAACGAGTCTATACTCGTTTAAGTGTTTTCAGTTTTTGGTTTCGAGTGTCGTTAATCTACAGGACTTAAGATGTATACCGTTGCGCTCGTGACATCGTTTCGATCAACGTGGTATATTTAGTTTTTGCCGACGATAACCGAACGAGTTTAAAAGATAAAAAATCACAATCGTTGAAAACTTATATACTTTCAAACGTAGAAGATAAGAAAATGGAGGGAATCAGAAACATTAATTAACAAGTATTGAAAAATGGCACATGCAGTCCCTAAGTTTCAAGTGATTTTCTTCATTAACCCTTCTTTGATTAATAACACCTCTTTGTTGAAACTAACTTGCACCGTTAGTCCTTATTTCATATAATTCAATCGTTAGTCCTCAAAAGTGAATCGTTTGTGCATCGCTCATCGTTTTAAGCTTATTTTTCGCCAACAAAAGCTCACGTTCTTCAATTTCAACAACGATTTCAACATCAATTCATTTTTATTTTACGGTTTCTTCTTGATTTTGTAAAATCCCGCGAAAGATACGATTCTTTTCTCGGTTTTAATCAAAGATTTGTAAAATCCCGTGAAATAGTTTTCCACCACAACAACAAATCACTTTACCCACTAAAGATCCTTGTTTATCATTTTACATCACCTTTTGCAATGTCGACTCAACAAGACATTTATGCGGCCGGTTCTGAAAACCGCCCTCCTATGCTTAACAAAGAGAACTATGTTCCATGGTCATCACGTCTTCTTCGGTATGCTAAGAGTAGACCAAATGGAAAGTTAATCTACAACTCCATTATGAATGGTCCTTATGTCAGACGAATGATTCCTGAACCAGGTGATGCAGACCGTGAAGTACCTGTTCCTGAAACGTTTCATGAACAAACCGATGATGAACTCACAGAAGCAGAAATTAAACAGATGGAAGCAGATGATCAAGCTATTCAGACNTTCATTGCAATGATTGTGGGTGGAGGAATATCTTGTTCTGCCATCTTACAATTGAGTTCTTCTTATTCAGAGTTTCCACACAAGCTCTGATAACGATAAATGTTTTAAATATATTTTATTGTTCTTATCTTCTGTGGTAAGCCTTGATATCTCTCTATATAAAGAGATTGTCAGGCATATGGTTTAGATATCCATCCATAGAAAACTAGAGCTCTCCCAATTAGAGTCTAGATAGTTAGATAGCAAGTCGACTGATGAGAGTCGAATAGTACACCATAGTTAGTTGGTGTAGCCCCAAATTATAGTTTGGGTAATAGGGAAACGTTCAATAAAGAAAACCTTGTGATAACTATTCCGCTGCATGTTATCTATCATTGTTATTATTCATCCTAGATATATAAGATCTAATCAAGCCGTAAATGATCTTATCAATTGGTATCAGAGCAGGTTTCTCTTGATATCTAGGATCATAAGGTTTTTATTCGTGTCTATTTGATTAGTTTTATGTTAATGGCGAATTTGACAAAACAAGGGTTTTTCACAAACCCTAATTTGGTAAAAACAAGAAGTTGAGTTTTTACTGTTGTTAGTAGGATCAGCGTGTTCTATTGATATTAATGGCTACTATGTTGAGTCTCTTATAGCAGAAAAGAGACAGCAGGTTCTATGATTTGTTTGTATTATTAAAAGCAGTAATAAAGACAAATGATGAACAGCAGAAGGTGCCGACAAAGAAACTCTAAGTTCTAAAAACCAGCAGGTCTATTGGTGAGTTTGGATCTGATGTTTGTGAATGCTCAGACAATTTCATGTTATTTAATAGCAGCAATATGGAGAATTGAAGAATGCAGTTATACGTCAAAGGTTTTTTATTATTAGGTTTTGACATACAGTCACTATAACAGCGTTCAAGAAATCTAGTTTCTAGTCTTGATGAAGCTGGCACAGTTATGGTTGAGTGGTTATGGTTTTGATTGATAATCAACATTAGTACTGCTCGTTTACTGCCAGAAGAAAAGACGTAATGCTGATCGTGCTCATTAATACTGCTTGTGAGTTTTTAGTACTGCTCTCACAAATTAAGACTGTCAGCTATGTGTTTAATACTGCTACATGGATATTTATACTGCCAACGAGGAACTTAGTACTGCTTTGTTTTCACGTTAATTCTGCCAAGTGGTGCTCATGATTATTATTGCTGACATGATGATCCTATGATAACCAAATGATGTTGCGTGTATGATTTGGTACTACTATTTGAAAGCAGTTTGTGGTTTTAACGGGTTGGAAGGTATTAAGGCTTCATCGTGTAAACGTGTTTAGCTGAGGTGTATATTATTATCGTTGTTTATTTAAGGGGAAGCAGTTACACATGTTTGGATTTGAAGTTTAAGAGTTTATATTGCTGGCTTTTGTGATTTGTACTATTTGAGTGAAAACAAAAGTTAATACTGCTTGTTTTGTTTAGTACTGCTTGACAGATTAGCGACACAACAGTGACAAGTTGGCGACGGTTCAGCAACAGTTAAATGTGTCACTAACCGAATAGGAGGAAAGAGAACCAATTTAGTGACAGATTAGCGACGGGTTAGTAACAAAATAAAGTGTCGCTAACTGGAGTGAGTTAGTACTGTTGCATTTGAACTTTAATACTGCCAGAGTCGTTCGCAAAGCAGTTTGTACTGCTAGGCTTGTCCGATATTTTTTTATTCGGATCTGATGTGGTGTATACACGGCTTGGTATGAATTCATTCAAACTCTTTTAGGGTTTTCTTGATAAGCCGTGATTGTATAAAGTTAGGGTTTGCACTAGTGGTATCTATGGTGGTCATGATTTGGAAGAGAATGATGTTAATGTTATTCTTGATCATTATCGTTCTTAAATCAGAAGACATGGAAACTTTCAAGGCAATGATCTAGATCAGCTGGTATACAACTGGTAATAGGATGGTTACTATTGCTAGGGTTAGTAGTTATTACTGTTGGATTTGTATACAAAGTTAATGTTGTTAAAGAAGATTAATGCTGCTTGGATATAGTGTCTACTGTTTATTTAAATTAGTGCTGCTCGACTCAGTTAATGCTACTAGGGCTCAAGTACATACTTAATGTTGCTAGTATATACTTAGTGCTGCCAAATATATACTTAATGTTGTCAAGGATGGTTAATGCTGCTAATGTACTTTGTAATGCCTAGTATGGAAGAACAGTAGTGAGTCATGAGTTAATACTGCAAAGATATAAAAGCAGTTACTACTGTTATTATTGTTGGTTAATACTGCTAGTGTTAAAAAACAGTTACTACTGCTTGTGGTAAAAGCAGTTAGTTACTGCTGCTCGGGTTTAATAAAGTTAATATTGCTTCTTATGTTAATACTGTTTGGCTTAAAGGAAGTTAGTACTGCTAGAAGCAATTACAACTGCTAGCCTTGTCCGATAAAAGAAGTTAGTACTGCTAGCTTTGACAGATATCGGATAACACACACATAAGATTTTTGGTTTTTGGTTCTTAACTGAATTAAAGGCTCGTATTCATTTATTAATTGATTACGAAGAAGATCGTTTATCACTTATTTGATGGTGAAATGGAATTATTTGGGTTTGTGTTTTATCATACCTTTTAGCAGGAGGTAACTTGTTTGTGTTTTCAATGTTGTGACAAAGACTTGACAAATCTAGGAAAGGTGTGTGATTTTTCTTATGGTGCTCAATGCTCACATTTGCTATCATTTTGGTTATGTGTCTCATAGAAGATGAGGATAATTGTCAAGAGATTGCGGTCTCCTTATACATTGTTTGGGTATACGTTCGAAGTCACGTAGATAGTACAAGATATAAGACACAAGTTTGGGTTATTCTACTTCAGCATCAAGTTCGTAATACTTAGTTTTCTTCATCAGTGATCATTACATAGAGCCTACAGAATTGAAGATTCAATAAATGGTTAACATATGAGTTTCAGGGGAAGCTTAATGTTAAAATGTTTAACCATTTACATGCCACATCAAAGCTGCTTATTTTTGTCCCTTACTTGATTATAACAAAAAGGGGAAGAAGATTCAATGATAATTTGCATCTTAGATTAAGGGGAAGTTTCATTCGTATATTAACTTCAGGGGAAGTTCGTACTTATTTGGTTTTATCATTATCAACTAGGGGAAGATTGTTGGAAATTATATTTGAGTTGATAAGACAAAACATGAATGAAACAAGATGAAAACCAGAAGGATTAAAGTCGTCATTATAGGATTCTACAAGATGTAGGAGAAAATGAAGATTTGGTCAAAAAGAGATAAAGATGAAAAGATATCAAGATAAACATTAGATGATTTACTTATTTAATATCTTTTATTAGTTTCCATGTAAACCTTAACCTCCTTATAAAATAAAAGGAGGTCCAGGCATATAGTTTTAGGGTAGCCAAAAAGTGTGTGTGCACCAAAGCTGTAAAATGTGTTGTGTGTGTGGGTTTACACGTCCCACAAGAGATAGATGCTAGCATGGTGGTGTAGCCCCAAGGATCTTATGATTCCTGTTGATGTAACCGTCTTACCAATGATCAGGTAAGATTGGGGCTTGTAGTAGTCATGTATCTTAGGTGATGATGACCAAAAACCTTGTATTAATAACAATGATTCAACGTTTGAATATTCCACCTTTGTTATTAATTCATCCTAGATCATGTTCTAAACAAACTGGAACTTAAACGATCTTCACAACATCTCAATAAAAACATGACAAACAAACACAAAATTGCAGACACTGCTATTAAACTTACCATTATTATTAACATCAAATAAGTATAGGCCAACAGTTTCACTAACAGCCCCTACAATTTTTCCGAGTTTCAAATCCTAAATATAACATTTATGCTCATCAAAACCAACAAAAAACTTACTATCTTTAATTATTTTATTGAAAGATAAAAGACAAACATTGTATTCAGGAACAACTGAGACAGCAAACAAGACAATACCACACTAGTCAATCTAAGAATGCCAATGGAAGTAATCTTTGTTGGGAATAAATCTTCATCAAGAGTTAATAATGCCAAGGTATAACTAACAGTACTAATGGAGTTAGTACTGCCAGTACAAACTTAGTACTGCCAGTGTTATTAATACTGCATAAGAAAATTTATTACTGCTGTGGTTAATTCTGCTGACTCGGAGATAAGATGCTATTGAGAAAAATATAGAAATGTATATCTTATATGATTAGAAAGATTCATAAATTTGAATTAATAATTTATTGACCCTAAAAGTCGTATTATCTTGTAAAGGACGCCTTTGTGGGGTATAAAAGAGTTTTGTTTGATATCCTAGTTAAGGTTTAGATATACTTAAGAAGAAATATAATCTAAAGAAAGAACATTGTCATAGCTCAAGATTTAACCTAGTACGTAAGCCAGGAAAGAGTACTCGTATATTTCTAATAATAGTGAAGCATTTTGTTTAATCATTGTTTCATTGTTTGGACTGTTCCATTGATTAAGTACTTCTAGATATCAAAAGTGTTGATATCCGCATACACTTTGATATACAAACAAATCTCAACTATTGTTATTTGATTCATCCAAGTAACAAACACTTTACAAGGTAAACAATCATCAAGGGTTGATCAACAAGGTGGTAAAGAAGGAGGGCATAGACTAAGATGAAGTCTTTTCACCTGGCTAGAATAGAGGCATAAAAAATTCCTAGCTTTCTTCCTATATGGAATTTGTAGTTTACCAAATGATGTAAAAAGTGCTTTCTTGTATGTCAATTGAAGAGAGGTAATATTATGGGTCTAACCGCTATTTTAAAATCATGACAATCCTGATAAAGTCTATAAGGTAGTAAAAGTATTATATGGCCTGCATCAAGCACCAGACTTGGTATGACACTTTGCCAATCTAGCTTTTGTGCAATGGTTTTTCAAGGAAAGATTGACCAAACATTATTCATTAAGATACAAAAGGACATATCTTTGCTTTTCAATATATGTGATGACATTATCTTTGGATCTACAAAGAAGGAGTTAATGAGAGTTTGAGAACTTATGAAAGATAAGTTTCAAATAGTTCTATGGAAAATTACCTTCTTGGGTTTACAGATCCAACAAAACAGAAAGCGATTTTAATCAGTCAAGATAAATATTCAATGAGATTTTAGAAAGATCAACTACACAGATGGAAGTCTGCCTCTACTCCAACAGATTTGAAGAACCTTTGTTCAATGGAGATGTTGGCAGAAGTTGATGAACATCTTTTAGATCTATGATAGATCTTTAATGTACCTAACAGCATCCAGCCCAGATATCATGTTACAGTCTGTGCCTTGCAAGGTTTCAGGTTTCTCCAAAGACATCCCATCTCTTGGGAGCTGTTTAAAGAATCTTTAATACCTTAAAGGTAAAACCATCTGTAGACTTTTGTATCTAAGATTCGCTAATTGAATTAATTGCTACATACTGTCATGACTATGTTGGGAGCTACACAAGATAGGAAGTCAATCACTGGAGTTGTCATTTTAGGTAATACTTCTATTGCAATGCAAAAACAAACTTATTGCCACTTCTACAACTGACTGAATATGTGCTGCTGCAAGTTGCTGTGGACAGTTTCTCCTGGATACAAAACCACTGCTGGACTAATGGTACAATTTCATGAATACTTTATTTAAATTGACAAAAAAAGTAACAATCACATAATAAAAATCATGTTCAACATTCTAAAACAAAACATATAGAGATTAGGCAACATTATAAGAACTGCAATCTAAAAAGTTGATTCAAATGGCTAATATTGACACTGAACATAATGTAGCAGATCTTCGTACAAAATGTTTATGATGCTGTATTTCCAGTACTTGGTCTCAAGTATTGGAATCTAAATCCTAATCTGCCCATATCTCTTGTTATGTTTTTTGTAAAGTTTTGGTAAATGTTATACTGAGTTAATCTTTTGTAATTAACAATGCTATTTATAATTAGTATCTCTATTATAGTTAAGACTGTTAACAAAACTGTTACTTATAGTTAGTACTGCTAGTTATTTCTATGCCTCACTGTTAATCCTGTTAGTAACATTTAATACTGCTAAGCAAGAAAAATGGTTAGATTATGTTTTTCTTGGTTTTGAGCTAACTCTTTCAGGATAAACAATGAAGAAATTTGTGAGATTGGTTACTCAATATCATTATTTAGCAGGAATGTAGTTTGATCTTAAAGTTTGTTTTACTCCACACAACAATGTCATCAGTTCACCATGTCTTATAGACATCAAGAATTGACTAGTCAGAGCTAACGCTACTAATAAATGACTCTACAAATCCGTTGATAGTTGATATTTTACTCAAAACTATATGGTTATCAATGCACCATTTTTTTTACTATGAGCATGGATATCCTAAAGCAAACGCTATTGGTAAGACTACTAAATCCGTTAATAGCTGGTAGTGGCCAAAGACTAATCTTGTTTAAATTTGTGAGCCAAGAATAGAGAAATTGGTGAGCCTTAAAAACAGATAGAGGAGATGTGTGAAAAACATATAGAGTGCAAGTGATTAACAAGCATGAGAGATAAAATGGGAGCTTAAAAATAGAAAGATAGATTGTGTGAAGCTATTTTTGAATGATATACAACTATGAGTTTGTGACTGCTTTGAGGGGAAAAGTTAATACCTGCTAGCTTATTTAGTACTAGCAAGACCAAATTTGTTTTTTTTAGTACGTCGAGACCAAATTTGGTACTGCTAACTTGATTACTGTTGAGCCCTAACAATATTTTCTCATTAATAAATAGAGCGTTGAATATTTCTAGCCACAATACCTACGATATAGGGTTTAGCTAATTGTACTTTCGTGATCTTTCTATATATTCGCTTGATTTACTCACGATAAAAACTCATGATTTACTTGTAAGTCGGTCAAACCAGATCCTACGTTTCTCTATAGAATCTCATTAACTTTCTCCAATTAATCATACTTTCCTAAACGTCATACTCCACATACCTTAATCATCTTTTTCGTCATGGCCAGTTTGGAATTTGTGATAAGCACAATATGATGCGTTCTTGAAAAGTCTATAGGAGTAGGGATTCATCAAGTTATTACTTCCTAAATCAAAGTCATATCACAACTCTCACTAAGAAACCAATATCTATATCTCATTCAACAACAATTTAAGAATTGCTGATGCTTCTACTAAACTGATGGGAGGTAACTAACACTCTATCATTATGGCCAATCCAAGACTATCAATGAAGCCTCCTTATGAAGACATCTCAAGTGTGGATATCATATGGTATCACGCTATTCCCAATCAATAGTTTGAGCAGCTTGCACCATGGGTATCACCGATTCTATAATTTAACTTTTCAAAGGTGTTTTCTCACCTAATGATTTTCTTATACATACTCTAATTCATTGCTTAAGCCTTAAGAAGACAGCTTGGAGCAATTTAGCATAACATTAGCTACTGCTATTATCTGCTAGCACAAATAGGAATACAAACTTCTCTAGGCTGATTTTGAAACATATGTCACAAACATAAAGCCCCTAAAGTTTTTAATGTATCATATTTAATTCAAATTTCTAATATGCAAAAAAACAGCTAAACACATTCCAAAACATATCCTGTACCTCTCTAAATAACAAGGTCTTTAGCAACATGAGGAGATTTACCAAAGGATATACAGGGGTAGAAATTGGGTTATTTCCTACTATGCTTACTTCACCTACACCTGAATCTTCACCTACACCTTCATCTTCACCATCAAGGATCACATCATCACCTTCACTATTATCTGAACCTTCCACGTGAACTCACCTTAACCTCACCTTTACCTAATGCAGAGTACCAGGTTCCATCACCAAATGAATCACCTCTCCATGCTGTTCACTCACATGGAAGTGATGAGGTATCTTGATAACTAAATGAATTGTCCACTTTGGTTACCAAACTATCTGAGAGAATTGGAGTCTTAGAGGATGATTTGAAGAAGACAAAGCAAACTTACAGTTCTGCATTCACTAAACTAATTCTCAGGATTAAGAAGTTGGAGTCTAAAGTCAAGACTGGGAAAGCAATAAAAGCAAGAGTTGTGCTTTCAAAGGATGTAAGAAGATGATTCTTCTAATAGGGATGATAGAGGAAGACCCTATTACCCTACTTGCTCACAATTCAGTTGTTCATGAATCAAAGATAATGCTAAGAAGGAAACTAAAAATACAGTTGTAATTACATTAGTACAAGCCTCCTATAAATATTAGTACTGCCAGAGAAACGATAGTACTGCTGGTAGAGTTGTATATGAAGAAGGAGTAAAGAGACAAGGAAGGATTAAGCAAGCAATCATGACAGAATCAGAAACCTGAGAAAAATCAAGAATTAATGGAAACAAAGACTGGTTTATAAAAGCTATCAGATTACAAGAACAAGTTGATAAAGAGGAAAGAGCTCAAATAGCAAGAATGAAGAGATAGCAAGACAACTCTTAGCATTGGATGAAGAAAGAGTTACAACTAATCCTAAGACAACTAAGGATATTGATTGGAATGATCCTTAATTCAAAAGTAATAGGATATGAAAATAAAGCCAAAGTCAAAGCTCAAGCAAGAAGAACATGATGTATACTTGAAGAATCAAGTAATTACAAATGGATAGACTGTTGAAGCGGAATGAGCTAATATGAAAAATTAGCCAATTTTGAAAGATTGGATTTCAATCAATAACAATGTGCCTATGAGTTGGAAATGAAAAAGAAAGAAAGCCTGCTGAGTTTCAAGAGATGAAATAAACAAATTGAGAAAGAAACTACGAGGAAAAGAAAAATTCTCTTCCTAGAAAAGAATAAGAAGAACTACAAAGAGACAAAAGTGGGGGGGTGGGGGAAACCCAACAGGGATGAGAAGAACTCTCAAAGGTTAGTAGACATATTCCAAAGAAATTTTGCTGTAATGTGATCTCTCTCTACAAAGTATTCAATTGTTGATTTGAAGACTTACACTTAGTCCAGAAAAAACTTCATCGACAACAAAATCATCAAGTAATGAAGCTCTAAGAACTACAAGATCTGAGTGAAGATGTTATATGATTCTTTAGATAGTCAAGATGTAATGGAGTTAACAGGCGATCAAAGAAAGGTATAGGTACCTCAAAACTAGAAGGATATAATTAAAGTTTAAGGGGAACATGCATACACTTATTGAGCCTGATGAGAGAGTGAAATATGGTTGAATCAAATGATGTAATTTGCTAAGTTAAGAGTTTCTGATTTCTGATAGTAGTTTTACATTCCGGATGCAAAATGGAATAGCCAAACATTTTGTATTCGATACAAAAAGAATAACCTCAAAGTCAGAAATTGATATCAAGATGCTGAATAAAAGATTAGAGATGATCAAGAAAGCACACAACATGATGAACACTGTAAGTTATCATCAATCACAAGTGAAGAAATTAGATAAGTGTTGAAAGAATCATCAATCAGAAAACAATAAATTTAATCTATAAGAAACTTGATGATTTTTGAGTAAATCACAAGTTTAAAGTAATCTTTGTTGGGAATAAATCTTCATCAAGAGTTAATACTGCCAAGGTATAACTAACAGTACTAATGGAGTTAGTACTGCCAGTACAAACTTAGTACTGCCAGTGTTAGTTAATACTGCTAGAAGAAAAGTTAATACTGCTGATGGTTAATGCTGCTGACTTGGAGATAAGGATGCAATGAGATAAATATGGAATGTATATCTTATATATTAGGAAGATTCGTATATGATTATAATTGTAATTGACCCTAAAAGTTTGGTAGTTATCTTGTAAAGGACTCCTTGTGGTGTATAAAAGGAGATCCTAGGTTAAGGGTTTAGATATACTTAAGAGAGAAATATACATCTTAGAGAAAGAACATTGTAATAGCTTCAAGGTTGTAACCCTTGTTTGGTACTGTTCCATTGATTAATACTTCTAGAGTATCAAAGTGTAGATTCCGCATACACTTTGATATACAAACAAAGTCTCAACCATTGTTATTTTGGATTCATCCAAGGTAACATACACTTTACAAGGTAAAGAATCGATCAAGGCTTGGGATCAACAAGTGGTATCAGAGCCTGTGCTTTGAGAAACTTTGATCTAGAAGTAATGGAGTTCGAGAATACACAGAACAATGCTTTGGCTAAGCTTCCCATGCTCAAACTCGGGGAGTATGAGATGTGGGAGATCAGGATTAAACAGTATTTTCAGATCCAGGATTATGCTCTATGGGAGGTCATAGAGAATGGGAATTCTTGGGTACCTATTCCTGTAACAACACCACCAGAAACTGGTACATCAACAACAATAAAGATGACTTTCATTCACCTGTACTATTGTAGAAAAGACATGTTAATAAGAATGATGTAAAGGCAAGGAGTTACTGCTCATGGCACTGCCAATGAACAATTCAACTTACCTTCGACCAGTTTTGATGCTTTAATAATGTTTGCTGCAATTAAAGCTCGATTTGGAGGGAATGAAGCAACAAAGAAGACACAGAAGGCTCTGTTGAAACAACAGTATGAAAACTTTAGTGCTTCAGATCAGAATCACTTGATTTCTATATTTTAACAGGCTTCAAAAGCTTGTTAGTAGATTGGCAATTCTCGGTGTGGTTACTCCTCATAGATTTAAATGTAAAATTTTTTAAGGAGCTTACATTCTGATTGGGATAACAGGTTTGTAGGTTTGGATGAACAAACACTGATTTTGATACTATGGGTTTGGAGATCTGTAATAATAATTTAAAATTGTTGAACGAAAGGTTAAGAAAAATTCTGCTGGTGCACGCATTGATGCTAAAAACTCGGCATTTGTTGTAAACTACTTCAGGATGCATGCAGTACTAATAATATTAATATGTATACCCTGGAAGTTAATACTGCTACCACAAAGGATAATACTGCCAGTAATGAAATTTGTTACTGTAGCTTTAGTGATGCCAAGTATATGCCTTTCTATCACTCAACCAAAAGGGTTTCAAATGTTCATGAAGGACCTTGAGCAACTTCATGATGATGATTTTGGAGAAAATGGATTTAATGTGGAATATGGGCACTTAACTAAGCATGAGGGCCTAAGAAAGTTCTATCAGAGAGAATATGTAGGAAAATCTCATTGATGGAAGCAATTACCGCTGGGTATGATAAATCAAAGGTTAGAATGTTTCATCTTCAATAAATTAGGGACATTTTCCCAGTGGGATGCAGAGAGCACAATAGGAGTAAGACAACAAGAAACTGGATTCAAGGTAGCTCAACAAAGGCAGTAAAGATTGAAGATGCTTCTAAAAAGGCAATGTGTGTTATAGATGGTGCTAGCTTTGATTGGAGTAACATGGAAGAGGAAGAGATTCAGGCAAACATGGCTCTCATGGAATTCTCTGACTCTTTATGAAAATACTGTGGAAGCTCTAAGAACTAGTATGATGATTGGCCTTGTTAAATTAAGTGATTCTGGTTTTAAAGCAGCTCATACAAAGAGGTTTTAGCAATCTTTAGAAGATCAAATTGTTTATTATAGAGAACATGATGTTCGTTTCTTGAGGAAATTGCTCTACTTAAAAGAAGTGTAGGTTCTAAAGAATATGAGTTAGGATTACTTAGGACTGAGCTTGAAAAGGTTAAACAAGAAAAAGGATGGTGTTTGATTTTCAGTTTGATTTTTAAGATTGCAAAGTTTTGATATATTGATTAAGACTTAAATGACAATGTTAGAAAGTCAGATTAACTGACAAAGCAAGAAAGGATGTAGGTTTAGTTATCATGATGTCTCACCTAATCCTTTAGATTCTTAATTAGACTAAACAACTTTAGACTTAATCTTATTCAGGTCTTAAAGAATTCAACGAACCTGAGGTTAATGAGTATTGGTCTAGGGATTCTAGTTTAAAGCCTACAATGGTTGTGATTAAGAGTAAGATAATTCTAAGGAGACATAATGCATGATTTTTTTGGACAATATCAATGACTGATACTGAAAACTAGTCTTTTGAGTTCTCCAACTAAGGTTGCCAAAGATTGGAAAGAAAAGGTTTTTCTATCATGCTAATCATGTAGAGTCTGTTATTAAAATAGAAAAACTAGTTATGTAAGAATAATGATGCTCCTTATTGTGGATTGGGTTACAGTTGATGAGGATGAAGTTGTAGTTGAGACTATGTTGTGGTAAAGAACGAAGACTGTTATTCCTATTGCTACTAAAATAGAAAAACAGTTAGGAAGTAGTGAGATACAAATATATTGAGATGGTTACAGGTCATAAAAGACCTAAAAAGGTAACTAAGGAACTGGAGCTTGGTCAAAAAGCCAATCAGTTGGATGTAACTTTGTCTTTTATTAACAAAGCATGTTTTATCTGTGGGAAGTTTGTATCACATTAAATACAGTGTCCCAACATAACAAAGGAAAAGAAAAGTATGTGGAATTTAATTATAACAAAGAGGGATAATGACTATATTTCTAGAACCTCTAATCCCAGTGCACACAAACTTATGGCTCCTAGAGCAGTTAGTTTTAATGGAAGACCTGGCTAACATCTTTAATACTGCAAGGCCTGTTTAATATGTTAGGTCTGTTAACACTTGGTAGACATTTTAGTACTGCTAGGTCTTTTAAATATTGTTTAGGCCCATTTTATACTGCTCATCCCCAAACTCAACAATTCATTATGCTAGACCAAGGGACATTATTTTCAAAATCAAGCCAATTCAACTGTTAACAGGCCTTTTACATGAGAACAGCATTAACAAAAAGGTGTTTTAATCAAAGATTTAATACTAGTAGGCCATTTAGATCAACTGTTAATACTGTCAGGGCAAGGGGATTTAGTGCTGTTAAGCCCTCAGCATGTTGGGTTTGGAGACCCATCAAACCCAATGGTGCATCACTGGTTTTCAACAAATATAATACAATTGATTGCACGGGGCCAGATTCCAGTCAGTAATGGCGTGGGGTCCCCAAAGAAGAAAATAACTTCATAAGTTTTTTTTTGTTGCTAGGCAATCACAACTAAATGATAAAGGCTTTGTTGATAGTGGATGCTCAAGGCATATGACTGGAAACATAGCCCATCTTTTAGATTTTAAAGACTTTGATGGTGGTTATGTTACTTTTGGTGGAGGAGCCTATGGAGGCAGAATTACTGGTAAAGGTACTATTAAAACTGATAATCTTGATTTTGATGATGTATACTTTGTCAAAGAGTTAAAGTTCAACCTCTTTAGTGTCTCACAAATGTGTGACAAAAAGAACTATGTTCTTTTTATGATATGAATGTCTTGTCCTATCTCCTAATTTTAAGTTGTCTGATGAAAATCAGATACTTCTTAAAATTCCTAGACCGGATAACATGTACAGTTTTAATATGAAAAACATAGTTCCTAAAGATAGTTTAACTTGTCTAGTTGCAAAGGCTACATTGAAAGTATAATGCTATGGCATAGAGCTTGGTCATATAAATTTTAGAATTATTAATAAAACTTGTTAATGAAAATCTTGTAAAGAGATCTGCCCTTAAAAAGATTTGTGAATGACCAAACTTGTGTTGCATGTCTTAAAGGCAAGCAACATAGAGCCTTTGTTAAGAAGCCAAGGCCTATAAATCTCATTTATAAAGCCATTGTTTATGCCTGCATATAGATCTCTTTGGTCACAACTTTTGTTAGTAGTTTAATGCATAAAAAGTACTGCTTAGTAGTCACTGATGATTATAGTAGATTTTTATGGGTTTTCTTTTTAACAACTAAGAATGAAACAAGTGAGATCCTTAAAATTTTTATCAAAGAAGTAGAAAACCTAGTGGATAAGAAAGTAAAAATAATCAGAAGTGATAATGGGACAGAGTTTAAAAACAAAGTGAGGGATGATTTTTGTAGGGAAAAAGGTACTTAAAAGAGATATAGTGTAGCTAGGACTCCTTAGCAAAATGGTGTAGCTGAAAGGAAGAATAGGACACTCATTGAGGCTGCTAGAACAATGTTAGTTGACTCTAAGTTACTTACCACATTTTGGGCATAAGCAGTTTCTACTGCTTGTTATATACAAAATAGTGGTCTTTAATAGTCAAGCCTCATAAAAAGGACTCCTTATGAAATCTTTAGAGGTTTTAAAAAGCTCTTGGCTTCATGAAACATTTGAGTAATGTCATGTTCTATTCTCAATACCTTAGATAATTTGGGCCAAGTTTGATGGAAGTTGATGAAGGTTTCTTTGTTGGATATTTCTTAAGTAGCAAAGCTTTTAGGTATTTTAACTCTTAGAACCAGAAAAGTTCAGGAAAACTTGCATATTGGGTTCTTAGAGAATAAGCCTATGATAGAAGGAAATGGTCCAAAGTGGCTGTTTGATATTGATTCTCTAACCCAATCAATGAATTATGTACCAGTGGTTGCAGGAACATTTTCTAATGACTTTGCAGGTACACAAAGAGTTTCTGAGTCTAGTACATCTTCTCAACAAGATCAAGATAATCAAGATTGCATTGTAATGCCAATATGGAAGGATGCTTCATATTTTGGTGATGCTGCACCAAGATCTGTTACTGATGCTCAAATACAAGATAAAGATGGGTTACATGATGAGAATGATGCTACAGAAAAGTCTCATGATGATAGCAGTCTTCAGAATAATGGTACTGCTGTTCAACAAGTTAATACTGCCAGACCAGAAATTAATACTGGTAGTAGAGAAGTTAGTACTGCTGTCCCTGAAGTTAATACTGCTAACCCTGAAGACTTGGTAGGACCTAGTCATGCATCTGAAGACACACAAGTGGAGGACCAAGAAATTGAAATGGGGAACATTCCACAATCTTATGCAGTACCTACCACTCCTCACACAAGAATTCACAAAGATCACCCAATTGAACATGTGATTGGTGATGTGCAGTCATCTGTTCAAACAGAGAATGAAGCTTCTTACTTTAAATAGGATTTCTTAGCTGTTATATATGAAGGGGAAGACTTACTTCAGGATTTATTACTGTCTTTTTTCCTAATTCCTCTCTCAGGAAAGCAACAAAGAGTTTTCTAAAGCTTCTTAGTGGATCCAGACATGGTAGAAGCTATTCTGGAGGAAATCCTACAATTCAACCTACAAAAGGTCTGGATTCTTGTGGATTTACCTAAAGGTATAGAGAATTGGTTAAAGTTGGTATACAGAAACAAGTAAGATGAAAGGGGATTGTCATCCACAGAAACAAAGCTCAAGACATGTTGTTAAGGACATACTCAAGAAGAAGGGCATAGACTATGGATGAAAGTCTTTGCACCTGTGGCTTAGAATCTGAGGCAATAAGAATGTTCCTAGGCGTTATGCTTTCACTATATGGGAATTATGGGTCTTACGAATGGATGTAAAATGTGCTTTCTGGTAGATGGTCAGATGGAAGAGGAGGTATATGTATTGTCAACCTACCAAGTTTTAAAAGATCCTGACCATCCTTGATAAAGTCTATAAGGTAGTGAATAGCATTATATTGCCTGCATCAAGCACCATAGGCCTTGGTTATCGACACTTTGTCCAATTATCTCTTGCTTTCAATGGTTTTCAAAGAAGAAAGATTGACCAAAACATTATCATAAAGAGGGACAAAAAGGGTACATATCTTGCTTGTTCATATTATATGTGGATGACATTATCTTTTGATCTAAAGAAGGAGTTATGTGATGATTTGAGAAGCTTATGTAAAGGATAAGTTTCAACATGAGTTCTATGGGAGACTTACCTTCTTTTTGGGTTTACAGATTCCAACAAAAAGGAAAAGGCATTTTATCAGTTTACAAGATACATATGTCAATAAGATTTTGTGAAAGTTCAACTACCACAGGATGTGAAGTCTGCTCTTACTCCAACTGGTTTGAAAAGCCTTTGCTTCAAGATGGAGAAGATGTTGATGATGTTGATGAACATCTTAATAGATCTATGATAGGATCTTTTATGTACCTTACAGCATCCAGGCCAGATATCATGTTTGCAGTCTGTGCATGTGCAAGGTTTCAGTGTTTCTCAAAAGATATCCCATTTCTTAGCTGTTAAGAGAATCTTTAGATACCTTAAAGGAAAACCATCTTAGGACTTTGGTATTCTAAGGATTCCCATTGGAATTAGTTGCTTTACATGTAGTGACTATGAGGGAGCTATACAAGATAGGAAGTCAACCACTGAAAGGTTGTCAGTTATTGGGAAATAGGCTAATCTCTTGGACAATGCAAGAAACATCTGTAGTTGACTTCTATAATTGAGACTGAATACGTGGCTGCTGCAAGTTGCTATGGACAAGTTCTCTGGATATAAAACCAACTGCTAGACTATGGGTACAATTTCATGAATATTGTCATTTATATTGACAATAATAGTACTATCTGCATAATATAAAATCCTGTTCAACATTCTAAAACAAAACATATAGAGATTAGGCATCACTTTTATAAGAGACTGCAATGCTAAAAAAGTTTCGATTCAAAGGTCTAAGATTGACATGAAAATAAGGTAGCAGATCTTCTTAAAAAGGTTTTGATGCTGGTAAGTTTTCTGTACTTGCCTCAAGTATTGGAATGCTAATATCCCCTAATGCCCATATATCTTGTATGTTTTGTAAAGTTTGTTAAATGTTAGTACTGTTAAGTCTTTGTAAATTAATATTGCTAGTTATAATTAGTACTGCTAGTTATTTTAAGACTGTTTGACAAAACTGTTACTTATAGTTAGTACTGCTAGTTATTTCTATGTCTCACTGTTAATCCTGTTAGTAACATTTAATACTGTAAACAAGAAAAATGGTTAGATTATGTTTTTCTTGGTTTTGAGCTAACTCTTTCAGGATAAACCAATGATGGTGAATTGGTTACTTATTGTGCATTATTGAGGGGTAGGAATGTTGTTTGTTCTTTAGTGTTGGTTTTTAAATAAACACCACACAACAAATGGTCATCAGTTCACCATGTCTTATAGACATCAAGAATTGACTAGTCCAAAGCAAACGGCTACTGGTAAAGATCTTTTCAATAAAAAATTTCTCCGTTGATAGTTGATGTTTACTCCAACCTATTTGGTTATCAATGCACCATGTTTTTTACAATGAAGCATTTGGCTTAGTCAAAGCAAAACGACTATTGTAAAGACTACTCAAATAGTTAATGGCTGGTAGTTTGCCAAAAAACTTTCTTGTGTGAATATGTGAGCCAAAAGAATAGAGAAATTGGTGGCTTACTAACAGATAGAGAGATGTGTGTAAAACAGACAGAGTGCAGTGAGTTTAAAGAATTGAGAGATATTATGTGAGGCTTAAAAATAAGAAAGAGTGATTGTGTGAAGCTATTTTTGAATGATACAAACTTTGGTGTTTTGTATGCTTTTGGTGGAGAGTTATTAATGCGTTAGGCTTATTTTAGTACTGCTAGACCAAATTTTGGTACTGCTGGATGACCGTTAGTACTGTTTGAGCCCTAACAGAATTTTTCAGTAATAAATAGAGCCGTTGAGATATTTCTGCCAAATACCTATGATATAGGGTTTGACTAATTGGACTTTCGTGATCTTTCTATATATTTGCTTGATTTACTCAAGATAAACTAAAATTTCTTTAAGTAGGTCAAACCATATCTCTACGTTTTCTCTATATAATCTCAATTAACTTTCTCCAGCTTTCATACTTTCCTAAACGATCATAACCCACATCATTAATCACCTTTTTTTTTTTACTCATGGGGACTAGTTTGGAAATTTTGTGATAAGCACATCTATGACAGCAGTTCTTTGAAAAGTCTACAGGGAGTGAGGGATTTCATAAAGTTATTGACTTCCTAAGTGCAAAGTTCATATCAGTTTATGCTCTCACTAAGAAGCAGATTTCCTATATCTCATTCATAAACAATTTTGGAGAACTACTGAAACTTCTACTGATACTGATGGGGAGGTAACAATCATTGCTATCATTGATGGTCAATCCAAGACTATCACTGAAGCCTCCTTAAGAATACATCTCAAGTTGGAAGATCTTGATGGTATCACTTCTATTCCCAACTCAGAGATTTTTGAGCTAGCTTGCACTACTTGGGGTATCAACCAGATTCTGATAAGTTAACTTTTCATTAAGGGTGTTTTCTCACCTCAATGGAGGTTTCTTTACATACTATACTTCATTGCAATTAGCCTAGAAGAATTACCTTGGGAGCAGTTTAGTAGTAACATAGCTACTGCTCTTATCTGCTTGCAAACAAATTGAAATCACTTCTCTGGCTGATTTATGAACATATGGTCCCAAAACATAGGAAATAATAGTTAAGACCCCATATAGTTTTTTAATGGTATCCTAGGTTTATTCAACTTTGCTGGATATGAGAAGAAGCTTGCTTATGACACATTCCAAAACATATCCTGTACCTTCTCTAAATAACAAGGTTTTTAGCAATATGAGGAGACTTACAAAAGGGTATACAGGGGTAAAAATTAGGTTATTTCCTACTATGCTTACTTCACCTCCTCCTGAACCTTCACCTACACCTTCCTCTTCACCCTCCAGGATCACATCATCACCTTCACCATCATTTGAACCTTCCACTGCACCTATCTTTGAACCTACAACTTCACCTAATGCAAGAGTACCATGTTCCAACAACCAATCTGAATCACCTCTCCATGCTATTCACTCAATATGATGTGTTGAGGGTAAGCCTGAAAACTAAATGAATTAAAGAATTTGGTTACCAAACTATCTGAGAGAATTGGAGTCTTGGAGGATGATTTGAAGAAGACTAAGCACCACTTTCGTTCCTGCATTCACTAAGCTTATTCTCAGGATTAAGAAGTTAGAGGCTACAGTCAAGACTGGGAAAGCAAGGAAAAGAGCAAGGGTTGTGCTTTCAGAGGATGAAGAAGATGATTCTTCCAAACAGGGGAGGATAGATGAAGACCCTAACACCTACTTTGCTCAAGATGATGAAATTGTTCATGATCAAGATACTGCTGCAGAAAGACAACTAGAAGATAGTACTGCTGGTATTACAGTTAGTACTGCTCCTATAAATATTAGTACTGCCAGAGAATCTCATAGTACTGCTGGTAGAGTTGTATATGGCAGAAGGAGTAAAGAGGCAAGGAAGGATAAAGGCAAAGAAATCATGACTGAACCAGAACCTGTGAAAAAGTCCAAGAAGTTATTGGAACAAGAGAGACTGGGTTTAGAAGAAGCTATCAGATTACAAGTTAAAATTGATTGTTGAAGAGGAAAGGAGCTCATAGTAGCAAAAGATGAAAGAGATAGAAAGACAGCTTCTTTAGCATTGGATGAAGAAAGAGTTACAACTGATCCTAGACAAATACGATGTTGATTGGAATGATCTTTCAGTTCAAAAGTAATTTGGGAATGAAGAATAAACCAAAGTCAGAAGTCAAGCAAGGAAGAAACATGATTGTTTACTTGAAGATTCAAAGTAATTAACAAGATGAAAGACTTTGATGGAATGAGCTATATGAAAAACTAAGGACATTTTTTTGAAATAGATTTAGGATTTCAATCATAACTTTGTGCTATGGAGTTGGAGATTGAAAAGGAAAGAAAAGACTGCTGAGTCTAAGATGATTGAAGAAGAAAAAATTGAGAAAGATACTTCTAAGAAGACTACAGGAAAGAGGAAGAAATCTCTTCCTAGAACAACAACAAGAAGTTCCACAAAGAAACAAAAGGTGGAACTAAATGATGAGAAGGAAGATCTCAAAGGATATCTAGACATAGTTCCAAGAGAAGATGTTGCTGTATATGTTGTGCTTAATCTTTCTCTCTACAAAGTATCCAATTGTGGATTGGAAGACTTACACTTTGTCAGAAAACTTCATGTATTACAAAATCATCAGAGGAGATGGAAGCTCAAAGAACTACAAGATTCTGAGTGAGATGTTATATGATTTTGATAGACAAGATGTAGTGGAGTTATACAGGCTGGTCAAAGAAAGGTATAGTTCCTCAAAACCAGAAGGATATGATTTAATGCTGTGGGGAGACTTGCATACACTTTTTGAGCCTGATGAGGAGAGTGAAATATGGATGAATCAGAATGAGTATGATCTGATAAGTTGGAGTTTATGTGATTTTTGTGGAGTTCACATTCTGCTGATGCAAAATGGAATTGCCATACATATGCTTACAGAAAAGAAGTATCCTCTAAGTCAAGAAATGATATCAAAGATGCTGAGTAAGAGATTGGAGGTTGATCAAGAAAGCACACAAGCATATGAACTACTGAAGTTCATCAGATCACAAGTGAAGAAGTAGATAAGTGTTTGAAAGAATCATCATCAGAAGACAAGAAGATTTAATCTAGAAGAAACTTGATGATTTGGAGGTAAATCACAAGTTTAGGGGAGGATTGTTGGGAATAAATCTTCATCAAGAGTTAATACTGCCAAGGTATAACTAACAGTACTAATGGAGTTAGTACTGCCAGTACAAACTTAGTACTGCCAGTGTTAGTTAATACTGCTAGAAGAAAAGTTAATACTGCTGATGGTTAATGCTGCTGACTTGGAGATAAGGATGCAATGAGATAAATATGGAATGTATATCTTATATATTAGGAAGATTCGTATATGATTATAATTGTAATTGACCCTAAAAGTTTGGTAGTTATCTTGTAAAGGACTCCTTGTGGTGTATAAAAGGAGATCCTAGGTTAAGGGTTTATATATACTTAAGAGAGAAATATACATCTTAGAGAAAGAACATTGTAATAGCTTCAAGGTTGTAACCCTAGTACTAAGCAAGAGTACTCGTATTATTGTTCTAATAATATTGAAGCATTTTGTGTTTTATTCATTGTTCATTGTTTGGTACTGTTCCATTGATTAATACTTCTAGAGTATCAAAGTGTAGATTCCACATACACTTTGATATACAAAAAAAGTCTCAACCATTGTTATTTTGGATTCATCCAAGGTAACAAACACTTTACAAGGTAAAGAATCAATCAAGGCTTGGGATCAACAATCTTAGCAAGAGTAACATTAGGATGACCAACAATGAGCATACGATTAGATATGTCAACAAAATTAAACATGTCCTTAGTTGAATCAGTCATGTGCTGATTAGCACCATAATCAATAATCCAATCCAAAGTGATATTATAAATAATAGACTCAGACTTTATGCACATAATTTTTTTTCAAAATGCAGTTAAAATACACATTGTTATTACATAAATTTGGTTTAATACCTGACATATTAGCACTAGGAGAGGGTTTCTCATGAAAAAGACTAAGAAGTTTCATCATCTGTTCATTAGTGAAAGAGGTAGAGAGAGAACCAGAAGTAGAAGGAACAGATTGATTAACTCTAGTATTAACATTAAACCTTCTAGTGTTACTAGACTTATTAGACATATTAGAATTCTTTCATCATCTGTTTATTATATTGACCTTCCTATTGAAATTATTAGTGTTGTTATTGGTCTTGACAACAAAAGCAGCATGTTGAGACTTATCATAAGCATAAATAGCAGGATGAAGACTGATTGTGTTGTAGTAAGGTGTGTGATTTAATGATTCAACTTTTAAATTTTATATTTTGCCGACTCAACCAAAAATAACACTTTAATGGGCAGTGTACCCGGTCTATGAGAGTTTTGTGGTAAGTAGGGTGTCGATCACTAAGAGAGAGGAACACTTTCAATTTATTAATACTTTGGTTTTTTCTAATCTAAGTTAGTCTAATCTATGCTAAACCTATGCTCAACGTATGTTAATCCTAATTCTAATGGAAAAGGGGGTTTTCAGCCTGAGAGACTGGCACAGGTTTGGTGGTGACTAAAACCAATTCAAGACACTAAAACACACACAAGCAAATTAAAAGAAGATAAAAGAGCGATCTAGCCAAATATAAGAAACTATATTAACCATTATTAATCCAATCAGAATGTTGGTTTGTTTATTTAGTGCAATGATTAATTATCTCGAGGCGGCATATCATTCTTAAGACTTAGGCAGGACTTCTTCCTAAGACCTAGACACGTAGAATTCTATCACAATAAAACACATCCGCATAAAGCATCCTTATTTGCTGATTATAATCTATCATAGATACTTTACCCAATTACTTCTTAATAACAATTCATATACTAGTAGTCCACTAACCAAGTCTTTACCAATTGATTAGAATGTACTCATTGACACCAATGTCACCTTATGGCTCAACTAAGCTCACAATCAAAGGGTGGATATAGGTCGTTAATTGTGACACTATTGATCTAGACGTATAAATCACTATATGAAGAGCTATCCCGACATCTAGATTACTTGGTCTGTTTCACTAGATCCAGTTGAATGATAGGTCACATACAAAAGAACGTAAACAAGTATAATGATAAACATAAACTAGAAATTCAATGATAAATTAAGAAATTGAGATAAACAAACCAAACATTAAGATCTTCATAACAATTGCTAATACCCGAAGGTATTAGCCTTAAAACGTCATAATTAATATAAGAGTAATGATTTAGCCAAAGTAAACTAATCGAGTTAACGAATGATACAAAAAACTAAACGATTACAAGAGTATAAGAAATTACACGTTGTCTCATATGGAATTAATCGTGTTGCTCGACATCTTCTGCTCATTTTCTCTTTAAAAAATTGACTTTTATGGTTTAGGTATCGAGAATATGATTTTGCACACTTAAAACTCGTTTTTGAGTTTTCTATTTACAGGGTTTAGAGTCGGTTTGATACGGCATATCCAATGTCTTAGACACAATGTATCTGGGGTTTCTTAGAGTAGGGACCATGTTTGATATCTTCCAGAATATTTTATTTCCTTGAATATTACGTATTGGGCCTTCCTGGATACGGCGTATTGGATCTTGTTTCCTTCGTGGTCTTTGGTGAGTGCAAGCATAGATACGTCGTATCTTCCTTGATGGATATGGCGTATTGGTCATCAGAACATTAATTGTTAAGATTAAAAGGTTTCTAAGTGCTTTTAAAGTTACTGTTGCTAATATGGAAGTTACTACTGCTGGTTATAGTTACTGCTGCTGGTGAAGACTACAAGAAATATTCTAAGTCATTACTACTGCTAGAGTAAAGTTACAACTGCTAGTGTAAAAGTTAAGACTGTTAGAGTGTTTCTGCTACCAGAGTTAAGTTAGTACTACTTATGTTAATAGTATAAGACATTTTTGTAAAAGATACGTATAAGTTATTTGATTAGAAGATCATGATAACTTAGGAATATATTGTAAACCTGTTAGGACTCCTTGGTGTATAAAAGGAGGTCCTAGGGTATAGAATTATATATCTTTTCATCTAGAAATCATTTTGTTATAGCTTCAAGGTTTTGTATAACCCTAACACTATTAAGAGTGTTCGTTTTATACTGAGGCTAAAAGTTTGGTATTATACAATCTTGTTCATTACTATTTTATTGATTATTCTTCTTAGTATTATAGACTAGATTCCGCATAGTCTTTGATATATTTAATCAAAGTTTCTACCATAGTTGTATTGGATTTATTCAATACAACTAAGCTTTTTACAAGCTAAGCAAGATCTATTCAATTAGGATCAACAAGTGGTATCAAAGCTTGTTGAGAAACTTTGAATAAGAAGAAACAATCTACACATACCAGATCTATTTGTTTGTGAAAAACATAAAGTTAGTATCTACACCAATGGTTGCTGCTGCAAAACTTCTAGTGCTCAATCCAAATGAATTCGAGCTATGGAAGATGAGGATCGAACATTACTTCTTAATGACTGATTATGCTCTTTGGGAAGTAATCTTAAATGGTGACTCACCTCTACCAAAGAGAACTGTTGATGGTGTTAAGCAAACATATCCTCCTACAACTGCAGAAGAGAAGTTAACAAGGACGAATGAGTTAAAGGCAAGAGGTACATTGTTGATAGCTCTTCTAAATGAACATCAACTAAAGTTTAACTCTTACAAAAATGCCTAGTCTCTGATAGAAGCTATAAAGAAGAGGTTTGGAGGTAATAAGGAGTCAAAGAAAAATCAAAAGACACTTCTAAAGAAACAGTATGAGAATTTTAATGGATCAAGCTCAGAAGGGCTTGATCAAACCTATGATAGGATTCAAAAGCTTATCAGTCAACTAGAGATTCTGGGTGAAACTATTTCTCAAGAAGATATGAAACTGAAGTTATTAAGAAGTCTCCCATCAGAATGGAAGACTCATACCCTGATTTGGAGGAATAAACTAGATTTAGAAACTCTAAGCATAGAAGACTTGTACAACAATCTAAAGATTTATGAAGCTGAAGTCATAGGGTCATCTAGTACAAGCCAAAACACACAAAACATAGCTTTTGTGTATTCCAATATCATTGGCAGCACCAATGAAGCAGTTAAGACTGCTCATGATGTTTCTGCTGCTAACTCCAAGGAAAATGCTTCTACTTTACCAAATATTGATAGTCTGAGTAATGCAGTGATCTACTCTTTCTTTGCTAGTCAGTCTACCAGTTCATAATTAGACAATGAAGACCTAAAGCAAATTGATCCTGATGATTTAGAGGAGATAGACTTGAAGTGGAAAATGGCAATGCTGACAAGGAGAGCAAAGAGATTTCTCAAGAAGACAGGAAAGAATTTAGGTGTTAATGGGACTGATACCATTGGCTTTGACAATACCAAGGTGGAATGCTATAATTGCCACAGAAGAGGTCATTTTGCTAGGGAGTGCATGGCTCCTAAGTATCAAGACAACAAAAATAAAGAGATAACAAGAAGGACTGTGCCAGTTGAGGAAACTACTTCAAATGCCTTAGTATCTCAGTGTGATGGATTTGGCTATAATTGGAGTGACCAGGCTGAAGAAGGACCTACAAATTTTGCACTTATGGCTTATACTTCTTCAGGTTCTTCAAGTTCTTCAAGCTCAAACACTGAGGTATCAACTTGTTCTAAAGCATGTTTAAAATCTTATGAAACTCTCAAAGAACATTATGATAATCTGATAAAAGATTTTAATAAGTCTTAATTAAATGTAGGAGCTTATAAAGTAGGTCTAGAATCTATAGAGGCTAGACTAGATGTGTATAAAAAGAATAAGGATGTTTTTGAAGAGGACATAAAGATTTTAAAACTTGATATTATATTAAGAGATAATGCACCAACAGAGCTTAGAAAGAAATTTAAAAAGGCTGAAAATAAAAGAGATGATTTAAAACTTACCTTAGAAAAGTTTGAAAATTCATCTAAGAATCTAAGCAAACTGTTAGATAGTCAAGTAAGTGATAAGTTCAAGACTAGTGTAGGTTATGATAGTAAAGTGTTTGATAGTCAAGTGTTTGACAATCAGGTGAATGATAAGTACAAATTAGGTGAAGGGTATCATGCTGTTCCCCCTCCCTATACTGGGAACTTCATGCCCTCTAAACCTGATTTGGTACTTGCTAATAAGGATGAATATGTTCTTAGTGAGTCTGTAACTAGTGTGCCTGCTATTGAAACTTGTGAAGTTAAGTCTACTAAGTCAAAACCTAAGTTTGTTAGTGAACCACTTATTGAAGATTGGATATTTAACAGTGAAAATGAGAATGAGACTGAGCCTAAGTCAAGACAGAGAAAACCTAGTAATGCTAAAGTAGAATTTGTTAAATCTTATGAGCATGTGAAATCACCTAGGGAGTCTATTAAGAAGGTTGAGAACAATAAGCAAGCTAAATACCCTAGGAAAAACAGTCAAAGTCCTAGAGGTAACAAGAGAAACTGGAATAATTTGATGACTCAGAAATTAGGAAGTAATTTTATGTTTAAAAATAAAGCTTGCTATGTATGTGGAAGTTTTAACCATTTGATCAAAGATTGTAATTTCTATGAAAAGAAAATGGTGGAAAAACCTGAATGGAACAATGCTAGTAGGGTGAATCACCAAAATTCTCAAAGAATGTCTCACCCTCATCAAAAAGAAATTTTGTTCCAAAAGCATTCTTAATGAAATCTGGCCTTAAAACACTAAACACTGTAGGTAAAACTCTTCAATTGCAGCAGTATTAATTAATACTACCTGACCAATTAATACTGCCTACACAAGACCAACAGTGAATAGTGCAAGGGCAGTATCAAATGTTTTTAATAGAGCACATTCACGTGTTAGAAGGCCCTTTAACAAGGGTACAACAAATAAAAATAGTAATTTCAATGAAAAAGTCAATACTGTTAGGGAAAATGTTACTACTGTTGGGCCAAAAGCAGTAGTAAGTGATAATAAGGGAAATGAGGCTAATGCTATTAAGGCCTCTGCATGTTGGGTTTGGAGACCAAAGCAAAAAAGTTTTAGACCATGTCTCCAGACATAATGGTGCATTAATGAACTTTAAAAGGTTTGACTATATTGATGCATAAGGCAGATCTAAGTCAATGATGGCTTGGGTCCCCAAAAGAAACTAATTTTCTTACCATTTTGTGCAGGGCAATCCATAGCAAGATTTGAAGGATAAAGGGGTGATTGACAATGGATGCTCTAGGAACATGATAGGAAACAGATCATATCTTACAGATTACCAAGAAATTAATGGAGGATTTATTGCCTTTGGAGGTAATTCTAAAGGAGGGAAAATTACTGGGAAAGGTAAAATAAGAACTGGTAAATTGGATTTTGAAGATGTGTATTTTGTAAAGGAACTAAAGTTTAACCTCTTCAGTGTCTCACAAATGTGTGACAAGAAGAATAGTGTTCTTTTTACTGATACTGAATGTGTTGTTCTGTCTCAAGACTTTAAGTTGACTGATGAAAGTCATGTTTTACTTAAAGTTCCTAGAAAGGATAAGATGAACAGTGTTGATTTAAAGAATGTAATTCCTCAAGGAGGTCTAACTTGTCTCTTTGCAAAATCCATACCAGATGAATCTAATCTTTAGCATAGGAGGCTTGGACATGTAAATTTCAAATCAATAAATAAACTGGTAAGGGGAAACCTTGTAAGAGGTTTACCTTCAAAACTTTTTGAAATTAATCTAACCTGTGTTGCTTGTCAGAAGGGAAAACAACACAGAACTTCTTGAAAAACAAAAACTGTCAGTTTAATCAGCCAACCATTACAGATGTTACACATGGATTTATTTGGTCCAACATTTGTAAAGAGTTTAATGAAAAAGATGTACTACCTAGTTGTCACAGATGACTTTAGTAGGTTTAGTTAGGTTTTCTTTTTAGCCACTAAGGATGAAACTAGTGAAATCCTTAAAACATTCATAACAGGCATAAAAAATCTAATAGACCTAAGGGTGAAAGTGATTAGATGTGACAATGGGACTAAATTTAAGAATAGTGTCATGAATCAGTTCTATTAAATGAAGCATATTAAGAAGGAATTTAGTGTTGCTAGGACTCCACAACGAAATGGAATAGCAGAAAGAAAAAATAGGACTCTAATAGAGGCTGCCAGGACTATGCTAGCTGATTTAAAATTACCAACACCTTTCTGGGCTGAAGCAGTTAATACTGCTTGTTATGTCCAAAATAGAGTATTAGTTATCAAGCCTCACAACAAGACTCCTTATGAACTTTTTATAGGTAGAAAACCTGCCTTAAGCATCATAAGACCATTTGGGTGTCCTGTTACAATCCTTAATACCATAGATCACCTAGGTAAATTTGATGGAAAGGCTGATGAAGGGTTTTTTGTAGGATACTCTACCAATAGCAAAGCATTAAGAGTATTCAACACTAGAACTAGGCTAGTAGAAGAGAACTTGCATGTTTAATTTAGTGAGAATACACCTAATATTGCAGGAAGTGGACCTAATTGGTTTTTTGATATAGATGCACTAAAAAAATCTATGAATTATAAGCCAGTTGTTGCAGGAAATTAATCTAACGGTAGTACAGGTACAAAAGCATGTAATGATGCAGGTAAAGCTAGAATGGAGACAGTGCCTGGCAAAGATTACATACTGCTACCAGTGTGGCCTGCTGATCCACTACTCTCTCAAAGTTCAAAGAATTCTCCTGATGATGGATTCAAACAATCAGGGAAGGATGAAAAAAAGGATGCTAAAGATCCAGGGAATAAGGATAGTGAGGTTCCAAGTATATAGGAGCCTAGTGTTAATCAAGAGAAGGATGCAAATATCAAAAGCACTAACAATGTTAATGTTGTTAGTCTAACTGTTAATGCTGCTAGCATAGAAGATGATGCAGCTGATAAGAATATAGTCTATGGATGTGTTGATGATCCAAATATGCCTAATTTGGAAAAGAATATCTATTCAGATGATGATGAAGATGTTGGTACAGAGGCTGACATGACTAATTTGGATACACATATCCCTATCATTCATGTTCCAACTACCATACTTCACAAGGATCACCCACATAAACATATCATTAGAAATATACATTTAACACCTCAAACAAGAAGGATGCCAAAGAGTGTGACTGAACATGGTATGTTTAGTTTAGTACAACAGAGAATCAACCATAAAGACTTTTAGAATTGTTTGTTTGCATGTTTTTTTATCACAAGCAGAGTCCAAGAAGGTAATCCGAACATTAAAATATCCAAGCTAGATAGAAGCTATGCAAGAAGAGCTTCTGCAATTCAAGTTACAATAGGTTTGGACCTTAGTAGATTTACCAGATGGCAAAAGAGCCATTGGTACTAAATGGGTGTACAGGAACAAGAAAGATAAAAGAGGCATTATGATCAGGAACAAGGCTAGGCTGGTTGCTCAAGGGTACACACAAGAAGAAGGAATTGATTATGATGAGGTTTTTGCTCTAGTTGCCAGAATTGAAGCAATCAGGCTATTCTTAGCCTATGCCGCATATAAAGACTTTGTGGTATACCAGATGGATGTGAAGAGTGCTTTTCTGTATGGAAAGATTGAAGAGGAGGTCTATGTTTGTCAACCCCCAGGTTTTGAAGACCCATACTTCCCTGACAGAGTTTACAAAGTAGAAAAGGCTCTTTATGGTTTGCATCAAGCTCCTAGAGCTTGGTATGAAACCTTGTCCACTTATTTATTAGACAATGGATTTCAAAGAGGTCAGATAGATAAGACTTTGTATATTAAAAGGGTCAAAGGTGATATTCTACTAGTTCAAGTATATGTAGATGATATCATTTTTGGATCTACTAAGAAGGTTTTATGCATTGAGTTTGAGAAGCTGATGCATAAGAAGTTTTAAATGAGTTCAATAGGTGAGCTCACTTTCTTCTTAGGGCTGCAAGTGACACAGAAAGATGATGGGATTTTCATCAGTCAAGACAAGTATGTGGATGAAATTTTGAAGATGTTTGGTCTTTCAACTGTGAAGATAAAAAGTACTCCTATGGAGACTTTAAAGCCTTTGATGAAGGACGAAAGTGATGAAGATGTTGATGTTCACTTATATAGATCAATGATTGGATCATTGATGTATTTAACATCTTCAAGGCCTGATATTATGTTTGTTGTATGTGCATGTGCAAGATTTCAAGTCACACCTAAAGTTTCACATCTTTATGCTGTGAAAATAATCTTTAGATACTTGAAAAGTCAACCTAAATTAGGCCTTTGGTATCCTAAGGACTCACCATTTGACTTGGAAGCTTATACTGATAGTGACTATGCTGGTGCAAGTTTAGATAGGAAATCTACAACATGAGGTTGTGAATTTCTTGGGAGCAGATTAATTTCATGGCAATGCAAGAAGCAAACTATGGTTACAAACTCTACTACTAAAGCAGAATATGTAGCTGCTTCAAATTGTTATGGATAGATGTTATAGATTTAAAATCAATTGATTGATTATGGATACAACTTTATGAACACCAAGATTTTCATTGAGAATGAGAGTACTATCTGCATTGTGAAGAATCCAGTATTTCTTACAAAAACTAAGCACATTAAGATAAGGCATAGATTCCAATGAGAAGAAGCTTATTCAGATGATCAAGATTCACACATATAAGAATGTTGCAGATTTACTCACAAAAGCATTTAATGTTGGCAGATTTCAATATCTGATTGCAAGTATTGGAATGCTTAACCTCTGAAGTATTGGTTGAGGGGAGGTTAATTGTATCAATATACAACAGATTATTCACAAAGGATGGTTGAAATGGAATGCAACAACTGCTGAGGATGGAATTGAGGTTAAAACTAGTAACTCAAAAGTTAATGCTGCTAGGAATTACTTAGTACTAATGGGCATTACTTAGTACTGCTAAGCAAAAGTTAGTACTACTAGGCAAAAGTTAGTGTTGCCAGGCTACTTACTACTGTTAGGTTACCATTGGTGTTACAACTCCTGAGGGTATTGTAGGTCTATAACATGAAAACTTCGCGTATAGGTTTCCTTTATTACCTATTTAAGCGCATACAATCAAACCATATTTAATATTAATCTTTCTAATACTCTCTCAATTACAAACCCAAACTCAATTTCATCACCGACTTCAATGATTATCATTAATGGAGGCTCTAAAATTTGCTGATTCACATAACATGGTTGCTTACTTGGAAAAATCCATGAAGAATGCTGATTTTGATGAGATAGTGGACTTTCTGAATGCTAACCCAATACGATATGCCTTAACTGTAAGTCCAACTATCTATGTGTCCTATATTGAGCAGTTTTGGTCTACTGCAAAGACCAAAACAGTCAATAATGAAACACAAATACGTGCCAAAGTTGATGGCAAGACTATAGTAATAACAGAATCATCTGTGAGGAGAGATCTTCACTTCAATGATGAGGATGGTATTGCTTGTCTAACAAATACTGAAATTTTTGAAAACATTTAATTGATGGGATATGAGAATTTTTCTAATAAACTTACTTTTTATAAATCTTATTTTTCCTCTCAATAGAAGTATCGTATTCATACCATCTTACAATGTTTAAGTTCTCAATCAACTGCTTGGAATGAATTTGGTAATAATATTGCATCTGCAGTTATATGTTTGGCTAAGAATCAAAAATTAAATTTTTCTAAATTGATTTTTGATGGTATGTTGAGAAACTGGATCCTAATTCTAAAAAGTTTTTAATGTATCCAAGGTTTTTACAACTATTTTTTAACAATCAAATTGAAAATCTTGCAGTAGTTTTTAATGATGAATATGATACACCTTCTCATACTAAAAAGGTTTTTGCAAACATGATAAGGAAAGAAAAGATTTTTCAGGGACTGTGACACCATTGTTTGCTACTATGTTGATACAATCACAAGCAGTGGAGGGTGAAGGTTCAGGACAACCCACTGAACCCCAACACACACCTACTACTGCTTCACCATCTCATGTTGAACCAATCCCTACTGTTGCATCATCATCACACCCCAAAAGACCCAAAAACATAGGAAAACCAAAAGAAAGGCCACTGAGATATCTCAGTCTAGTGGACCTACTACCCTTGTAGCAGATGAGACTGTCCATGAGGAGAGGAGAAACATAATGGAAAGGGCTGCCACTACTGCTTCTAGCTTAGAAGCTGAGCAGGACAGTGGTAACATAATTAGGACCTAATCCATGGCAACACTTAGCGCGCCTATTCCTCAGGGAACTGGTTCAGGTAGTAGTCCCAGGTGCCAAGATACCATATTGGGGGACATACCTGCTCAAACTAGGTTTGAGAGGTTGTCTAAACAGTCCAATGATCCACCTCTATCAAGAGTTAACACACTTGGAAGTGGGAATGCCAGTATGAAACTAAATGAATTGATGGAAATCTATACAAAATTGTCTGAAAGGGTTCTTGCCTTGGAAAATATCAAGACTGCTCAGGATTTGGAAATTACTAATCTGAAGAAGAGAGTCAAGAAGTTAGAAAAGAAGAAAAAGTCAAGAACTTCATAACTCAAGAGGAGGTTATTCAAAGTCAAGATAGAGTCTTTTGTTGAAAAGAGTTTAGGTGATCAGGAGGATGCATCCAAACAGGGGAGGAATGAAATTGACCAAGAGGAAGGGTTTTCATGGTTTCAAGAGGACGCAGAGACTCAGGGGAGGTATGGTTATGATATTGAAATTAATACTCCTAATACATTAATAACTACTACCAGTATTAATATTACTACTGTTGAACCTGTTATTACTGCGAGTGCACCAGTTGCTACTGCTGGTGTATCTGTTAGTACTGTTGAACCAAGTACTCCTCCAACAACAACAACAATTGTTATTGAAGATGAAGATCTGACAATTGCTTAGACCCTTATGAAAATGAGAAGTGTGAAATCAAAAGAAAAATCAAAGGAAAAAGGAGTATCTAGTGAGATTGCTACAAGACTAACAAGAGGAGTAATTATAAAAGAAGCTAGTAAGACTGCTACAAGACCAATAGTACCACCTCAACAACAACTTGATCCAAAAGATAAAGGAAAAGGGATCATGTAATAGCCTGAGAAACCAGTGAAAGTTAAAGGCAAAGATCAAATAGAATATGATGCTGATATGGCTAAAAGACTTCAAGCAGAGTTAGATAAAGAAGTCGGGCTTGAAAGGGAAAGAAAAGAAGAAGCTAGTAATGCTGCATTGATTGAAGAATGGGATATCATTGAAGCAAGAATAGATGCAAATGATCAATTAGCTAAAAGGCTTCAAGCAGAAGAGAGAGAACATATTATGTTGAAGAGAAAACTAGACTGCTAATGGAATTTATTGCAGCTAGAAATAAATTCTTTGCTGCAAAAAGATATGAAGAGAAAAGGAACAAACCACCTACCAAAGTAGAACAAAGAAAGAAATTGTGTACCTACATGAAGCATATGGCAGGATACAAGGATAAGGATTTCAAGGGTAAAAGCTTTATATGCAATCAAGCAAATTTTTGACAAAGCTTACAAACAGGTAAATGATTTTGTTCCTATGGATACTAAAAGCAGTGGAAAGAAAGCTTAAAGCAGTAGAAAGAAAGCAGTTAGTAAGAAAAGAGCAGGTGAAAAGCTTAATGAAGAAAGTGTTAAGAGACAGAAGGTAAAGGATGATGCTGAGAAGGCAGAACTTAAAGCTTGTTTAGAGATAGTTCTAGGTAATGACAGTGCTGATAATATTGAATCTTTAGCTACAAAATATCCAATAGTTGACTAGAAGACATACATTCTAGCAGAAGACAAGATGTATTATCAGATCATCAGGGCTGATAGAAGAACTAAATATTACAAGATATTCACTACAATGGTTGATGATTTTGACAGATAAGATGTGTTAGATCTGTACAGGTTGGTAAAGGAAAGATTTGAGACAACAAGCCCAGAAGGATATGATAGATTACTTTGGGGAGATCACATCACCTTATTTGAACCAAGTAAGGAAGATGAAATATGGAAAGCTCAACAGGACTACACATTGATAAGCTGGAGGTTATATGATTCATGTGGAGTTCATTTATTATTGATGGATACTAGAATTTCTATTCATATGCTGGTAGAAAAGAAATATCCTCTTACACAAGAAATGCTTTCAAGAATGTTAAGTAGGAGGCTAGCAGTTGATCATGAATGTGAAATGGCATTTGAGCTTCTCCAATTTACAAGATCACGGCTTAAAAAGTAGAAGAGTGTTTGGATACATCCTCCTAGTGAAGATAAATCTTTTAATCAAGAAACTTGAAGATTCAGAAGGTGAACATCAAGTTTAGGGGAGGATTGTTGGGATTAAAAGGTTTCTAAGTGTTGTTGAAGTTACCGCTGCTAATATGGAAGTTACTACTGCTGGTTATAGTTACTGCTGCTGGTGAAGACTGCAGGAAATATTCTAAGTCATTACTACTGCTAGAGTAAAGTTACAACTGCTAGTGTAAAAGTTAAGACTGTTAGAGTGTTTCTGCTGCTAGAGTTAAGTTAGTACTACTAGTATATATGTTAGTACTGCTTATATGATAAGTATAAGATATTTTTGTAAAAGATACGTATAAGTTATTTGATTAGAAGATCATGATAACTTAGGAATATATTGTAAACCTGTTAGGACTCCTTGGTGTATAAAAAGAGGTCCTAGGTATAGAATTATATATCTTTTCACCTAGAAATCATTTTATTATAGCTTTAAGGTTTTGTATAACCCTAACACTATTAAGAGTGTTCGTTTTATATTGAGGCTGAAAGTTTGGTATTATACAATCTTGTTCATTATAGTTTTATTGATTATTCTTCTTAGTATCAAAGACTAGATTCCGCATAGTCTTTGATATATTTAATCAAAGTTTCTACTATAGTTGTCTTGGATTTATTCAATACAACTAAGCTTTTTACAAGCTAAGCAAGATCTATTCAATTAGGATCAATAGTAATCTTCAAAATATCTTTGTTTAAGCTCCAGAATGCATGCATGGTTGCTATCTTTCACCAAGTACTCCATAATTACTACAATTGTCAGTATCTGCACAAGTGGTTGCTGTTGCAAAACTTCCAGTGCTCAATCCAGGCAAATTTGAGCTTTGGAAGATAAGGATCGAACAATACTTCTTAATACTGATTATGCTCTTTGGGAAGTAATCTTAAATGGTGACTCACCCCTTGCACAACAAGAACTGTTGATGGTGTTGAGACATCTGTACCTCTTACTACTGCAGAACAGAAGCTAGCAAGGAAGAATGAGTTAAAGGCAAGAGGTACTCTATTGATGGCTCTCCCTAATGAACATCAACTAAAGTTCAACACCAACAAAAGTGCCAAGACTCTGATGTAAGTTATAAAGAAGAGGTTTAGAGGTAATAAGGAGTCAAAGAAAGTACAAAAGACACTTCTAAAATAGTAGTATGAGAATTTCAATGGAAAAAAGTTCAGAAGGACTTGACTGGATCTATGATCAGCTGCAAAAAGTTATCAGTCAACTAGAGATTCATGGAGAAACTATTTCTCAAGAAGATGTAAATCTAAAGTTATTAAGAAGTCTGCCTCCTATGGAAGACTCCATCCCTGATAAGGAGTAACAACTTGATTTAGAAGTCGAATATGGATGACTTGTACAACAATCTGAAGATTTATGAAGCTGAAATCATGGGGTCATCTAGCACAAACCAAAACACACAAAACGTAGCTTTTGTGTCTTCCAATATCACTAGCAGCACCAATGAAGCAGTTAACAGACTACTCATGGTGTTTCTGCTTCTAACTTCAAGAATAATGCTTCTACTTTACCAAATGTTGATAATCTAAGTGATGTTGTGATCTACTCCTTCTTTGCTAGTTAGTCTAACAGTTCACAATTAGAAAATGAAGACTTAAAGCAAATTAATCCTGATGATTTAGAGGAGATGGACTTGAAGTGGCAGATGGCAATGCTGACAATGAGAGCAAGGAGATTTCTCAAGAAGACAGGAAGGAATCTAGGTGTTAATGGGACTGATACCATTAGCTTTGACAAGACCAAGGTGGAATGCTATAATTGCCACAGAAGAGGTCATTTTGTTAGGGAGTGTAGGGCTCCTAAGCATCAAGATAATAGAAACAGGGAGATAACAAGAAGGATTGTGCCAGTTGAGGAAACAACATATGTAAAACCTTTGATGGCTCAAGATGGATTTGGGTATGATTGGAGTGACCAGGCTAAAGAAGGACCTACCAATTTTGCATTATGGTCCTATACTTCTTCAGTACTTTAAAAAACAAGCACAACACCGAGGCAATCCAAAACAAGATTTGAAAGATAAAGGAGTGATTGACAGTGGATGCTCTAGGCACATGACATGAAACAGATCCTATCTTATAGATTATAAAGAAATTAATGGAGGATTTGTTGCATTTGGAGGTAGTACCAAAGGAGGGAAAATTACTGGAAAAGGTAAAATCAGTACAGGTAAATTAGATTTTGAAGATATGTACTTTGTTAAAGAGCTTAAGTTTTAACCTTTTTAGTGTCTCTACAAATGTATGACAAGAAGAACAGTGTTTCATTTTTTCACAAACAACTGAATGTTGTTTTGTCTCCTGACTTAAGCTACTTGAGAAATCATGTATTGCTAAGTTCCTAGAAAGGATAACATGTACAGTGTGATTTAAGGGAATGTTTGTTCCTCAAGGAGGTCCTAACATTGTATCTTTTTACAAAGCCACAATTAGATGATTCTAACCTTTGGCATAGAAGGCTGGGGCAATTAATTTCAAACCTATGAACAGAACATGTGGGAAAATCTTATAAGAGGTTTCGCTACAAGATTTTTAAAATGATCACACATGTGTTGCTTGTTAGGAAGGAAAGCAACATAAAGCCTTTTGTAAGACCAAAGACTGTAAGCTCAATCAGCCAACCTTTACAAATGTTGCACATGGATTTATTTGGTCCAACTTTTGTAAAGAGTATAATTAAAAAGATGTACTGCCTAGTTGTCACATATGACTTTAGTAGATTTAGTTTGGTTATCTTTTTAGCAACTAAGAATAAGACAAGTGGAAATAACAGGAATAGAAAAAATGCAAATAATCACAGAGTCAAAATAATAAGATGTGACAAATGGAACTAATTTAAGAAAATAAGGGAAAAAAAAAAATGAACCAGTCCTGTGAAGATAAAGAGATTAAGAGGGAATTTAGTGTTGCTAGGACTCCACAACAAAATGGAGTAGCTGAAAGGAAAAATAGAACACTAATAGAGGCTGCTAGGACTATGCTAGCTGATTCAAAGTTACCTACTACCTTTTGGGCTGAAGCAGTTAATACTGCTTGTTATGTACAAAATAGGGTATTAGTAATTAAGCCTTACAACAAGACCCTTATGAACTTTTCCTTGGTAGAACACCAGGTTTAAGCTTAAGAGACCCATTTTGGGTGTCCTTTACAAATTCTAATACCTTAGATCATCTAGGTAAGCTTGATGGGAAGGTTGATGAGGGATTCTTTGTTGGATACTCTGTTAATAGTAAAGCATTTAGAGTATTTAACAGTAGAACCAGGATAGTAAAGGAGACCTTGCATATTACTTTTCTTGAAAATAAACCTAATGTTGCAAGGAGTGGACCAGAATGGCTTTTTGATATAGATACACTAACAAAATCTATGAACTATAAGCCAGTTGTTACAGGGAATCAATCTAATGCTAATGCAGGTACAAAAGCATGTGATGATGCATGTAAAGCCAGAGTGGAGACAATGCATGGAAAAGATTACATACTGCTACTATTAGGCCTCAGATCTACAATTCTCTTCTAGTTAAAAGGATTCCCCTGATGCTGGATTTAAACCATCAGGGGAGGTTGAAAATGAATAAGCTGAAGATTCAGAGAATAAAGATAGTAATGCTGATTCTTGTAGTTTAGAAGCTAAGCTTTAAGGTGATATAGCCCACTAAGCCATAAGGATCCTTTAAGGGCTTAAAATTAAGCCCAAAAAAGTCCCCTCTTAGGCTGTTGGTTAACAGTTTTTAGCATTTAGCTTATTGGCTTTTTAAGTGCTTTTCTGGGTGTTTCTTTTGCTTATATTTGTCCCTATATGCTTATTAGGTGTAGTGTAGGCCCTAGTAGCTTATTTTGTTTAAGTTTGAGCCTATTAAAGCTTTTTCTTAAAAATAGCTTAAGTGTCAATGTGATTAGCTTTTAACTCAATTCTGTTTATTCTAGCTTATTTAGATGTTCTTTTTGGGATTAGTTTAGCTTATTCAGTCTAGGTAGGAAGCTTATTGGTTTTCCCTTTGCTTTTTGAGCCCCAAAAGCCAAAACAGTTTAGGCCTAAGCCCTTTTAGTTTTTAAGTTATCTGTCAGCCTTCTTTAGCTTATTTTTTGCTTATTTTTAAGATTCATAAAAAGTGTCTTTTTAAAAAAGTTGTTGCTTTTCCCCCTTATACATCCAACGTCTCAACACTACACTCTACTACACACATGCCCTTGGGTCTTTTTCAGTTTAGGTTTGCACAATTTATTATTTAACCACTTTTAACCAGTTTTGCTTATAAGCTGTTTTAGCTTATTTAACAGCTTATTTGATAAGCTGTTTTCACCACTTCATTTTTCATAGAACCATCACTGTTCAAGCTACTTTTCCTTAATTTTTCAAATTTTTATGATTTAATTTAGTATTTTTAATTAATTTTTCTTATTAAAACTGTTTTTAATTCATATTAAATAAAATCAAAATCAAAAAAATATAAAAAAAATTTAGAAAATTTTCTTTTATTCTTTTGGACCTAGGAAAATTAATTTTACTTTCGTATGGTTAAATTTGTAGAATTTTGTTTTTTTAAAGAACGGGATTTGGTCCCGTTCTCGTTTTCTTGGCGTTTTTAACTTTAAATGCTTTCGTTTTTGGTTTACTTTTATTTGTTCTTGCATTTTAGTCACTTAGGATTTATAAAAAGTTAAAAATCATTTTAGGATTAAATTTGATAAATTAGTTTTTTTTAGTCGCGTTTTTACGTTCCCGTTTACGTGTTTAATTTCGTAATTGCTTTCGTTTTTAGTGTAGCTTGCCTTTTACTTATTTTCCCGTAGAAATAGAAAATCCAATCAAACTCTTGTTCCATTCAAATATCAAATGTCAAACCGACTTTCGACTCTCCATTGCACGCCTCGTTGGGAGAACGACCCGGGTAGGTTTTTAGGGTTTTGCTTTGGATAAAAGTGAAATCTTTTGAAAGCCTCACGGAATACTTATCTCTACTATTATTAATAGTATCCTTACGTATTTATATTTTTATTTATTTTATATATACGTATTTGAAACGAATCAATTTTTGGCGCCGCTGCCGGGGAGGAGTGTAAGCGATTGTCGTTCCGACGTTTAACAATTAGTGCTTTGAAGATCCTTCCTTGTGAAGTTATTTTCTTTATAAAAATATAAAAATACAAAAATATTTTTCATTTTCTTTTATTAGTATATAAAAACAGGAAAAATCAAAAACATAAAAACACTGTCTTTAAATAATAAAAACCATCATCAATATAATGCTCTCAACTTGAGCATTATCATAATAAGTTCCCAAACAAAAGATTATGAGTAGATTGATTTCATGGCAATGAAAGAAGCAAACCTGTAGTTGCAAAGTTCTACACTGAAGCAAATATTAGCTGCATCAAATTGTGGTGTTATGGATCCAAAATTAATTGCTTGATTATGGGTACAAGTTTATGAACACCAAGATTTTCATTAACAATGAAAGTACTATCGGCATTGTGAAGAATCCAGTTTTTCACTCAAAGAAAAAGCATATTGAGATTAGGCATCACTTTATCAGAGATATCAATGAGAAGAAGCTTATTCACATAATCAAGATTCACACAGATCAGAATGTTACAGATTTGCTCACAAAAGCCTTTAATGTTGGCAGATTTCAATATCTGATTGCAAGTATTGGAATGCTTAACCTTTGAAGTATTAGTTGAGAGGAGGTTAATTGTGTCAATCTACAGCAGATTATTCACAAAGGATGGTTGAAATGGAATGCAACAACAGCTGAGGATGGAATTGAGGTTAAAACTGGTAACTCAAAAGTTAATACTGCTGGGCATTACTTAGTACTACTGGGCGAAAGTTTGTACTGCTAGGAAAAAGTTAGTACTGCTAGGAAGGTCTATAAAATGGAAACTTCGCGTATAGGTTTCCTTTATTACCTATTTAAGCGCATACAATCACACCATATTCGTTATTAATCCTTCTATTACTCTCTCAACTACAAACCCAAACTCAATTTCATCACCTACTTCAACAATTATCAACAATTGAGGCTCTAAAATTTGCTGATTCACATAACATGGTTTCTTACTTGGAAAAATCCACGGAGAATGCTGATTTCGATGAGATAGTGGTATAACACCCCCAAAATGCGATACGCAGCGGAATAAAAAGATTGGGGTGCTACTTCATAATACATGCACACGAGTCCCAGTAAACGTTCAAGATACGTTTATAAAACACAATTTCCATTTATTAAAAGATCAGAGTTACATTGGTTCCACTTATTAATACAGAAATTTATTTTCTAAAAGTCACACCACGACTTGATTTTTAAAACATTGAATTTAGTTTATGACATTATTTCACCGAGGCACCGTCCTTGACATCCGCGTTCCGTTCCATCCAAGCCATCAACAGCAAATAACCTGAGATAAAAGCTTAAAAACGTCAACAAAACGTTGAATGAATTCATAGAGTTTATAATCGACACATAGAACGCATAATTTGGGTTCCACAAAACATCAATAACGTTGCTTTGTGAGTAAGCAAGTTATAACTTTTATGATTTCCAACTAAAGAGCCCATGTACCAAAACTTAACACATTCATCCCGTAGGACGAAATCATGTCCGGGAAGTATGTCACTTCCCCTAATACTAATAACAAAATGTTCGTTATGGGGTGCTCACCACTGATTCAAACCCCGGACAGGGTTGTCAAACCCAATAGATATATTTAATGCATTAGTGTTCACCAACACAAAGTAGGCAATTAACGGATACACAGAAAAAGGCATATACTCAGTAGTGAATGAATCATATTCAAGTATCAAAAACAGTTTCCGTTCAATTTCACAAAACAAGCAATATATCCCCCTCGCGGAGTTAAAAACATTGAAAACTTTAAAAGCGAGGCTATGAATACATGAAATTGTGATTTAGGGGTCATTTAGACCGGGTCAGCATTTAACTTATAAATAATCTATGTAAAAAGTCAACCGTACAGTCAAACGTAAGAATAATTGACGAATATATGTCGAAAGGTTTAAGTGTCGTAAAAAAATATCGTAAGATATTTAGAGTCAACAGTGTTTTTTATGACCATTAGTTGGGACCTAAAACGTTTAAAAGTATAAATATGGTAACTCTGGTAATACACGAACGTAACCTCGTTACGGATAATTAATAACCGAAATGAATGTCGACAAGTATGATAAGATAAATAAATAACTTTTATAAATATAATTAAGTATCAAGACCTACTAAAAATGGTAAATTTCTGAAAATGGTAACTTTCTAAAAATAGAAAGTTTCTTAAAATGGGAAGTTTTCGACTGGCTACGTGAGGAATAATTTAAAGACTGCATATTGTGGTGGTTTTAAGATCTAAGGCGCAAGCGGGTTTCTCATCACATGTATGAATACGTATATTATATATATATACATGATGTACGCATCGTCGATCGTACTTTTCGGTATAATAATCGAGCGGCTCTAATTATAGGTCGTGTGATGAGTTCGTTGGATTCTTCGTACTTGATTTCATTATTTGATCGACCTCTATTGGATCGAATGTGAGTTTTCATAGCCTCGGTTTTAAAGTTTTCGACTGTTTTTTACTCACGGCTGAGGGGGATATAATGCTTGTTTGTGTTAAAATTGAACGCAAACGGTTTTTGATACTTTGAATTGATTCCTTCACTAGGGTATATGCCTTTTTTCTGTGTGATCCGTTGATTGCTAACTTTGTGTTGGTGAACGCTAATGCTCATTAGAATAGATCTATTGGGTCTGACAACCCTTTCCGGGGTTTAATTAGTAGGTGGGGCAACCCATAACGAACATTTTGTAATTAGTATTAGGGGAAGTGCATACTTCCCCAGGACATGATTTTGCTTCCTACGGGTTATGAATGTGTTAAGTTTCGGTACATGGGTCTTTATTGGAAATCATAAAGTTATTAACTTGCTTACTCGCAAAGCAACGTTATTGCTGTTTTGTGGAACCAAATTATGCATTCCTATGTGTCGATTATAACTCTTATGAATTCATCGTCAACGTCTTTGTTGACGTTTTTAAGCATGTATCTCAGTTATTGCGTTTGATGGCTTGGATGGAACGAACTGCGGATTGTCAGAAAAGACGCGGTGCCTCGGTGAAATACTGTCATAAACAAATTCAATGTTTTAAAATCAAGTAGTGATGTGATTTTTGAACATAATTTTAAGCTATTAATAGTGGGACCAATGTAACTCTGATTCTTTAATAAGATGGAAATTGTGTATTATAAAAACGTATCTTTGAACGTTTATACTGGGACTCGTGTGCATTGTATTATGATGTTAGCACCCAATCGTTTGTATTCCGCTGGCGTATGCCATTTGGGGGTTGAATGTTACAAAGTTCGGTACCAGAGCACGAGTTGTGTGACTAAGTCGTTTTACAAAACTTGGACTACAACTGTTTTGGAAAGAGATTTGTCTGCGTCTGTCACCGTTGTTCGATATTCGAAGCGCAGCGTCTCATTACCCGATCCTTAGAAGAAGCCTTATTGGTAAATGATATGCTATGCATATGTGTGCGTAACAAGTGGGATACGCTTGGTATAAGTAATGATTATATAAGTATATATACATACGGCATCTATTCTATGATGTATGGTTATATACACGTAATTTGATATTCGCATCTCGCGAAAAGCTTAAAAATCTTCTTTATGCGTTTGATGCAACGTTATAAAAACCATCCTAATATGTGATGAGTATAAATTTTTGCATATGATTAAAAATATGTATGATGGCTACTAATATAAGTATTTCTTTTCTTTTGTAGTGTCATGGGCGAACCGTTGTCACCCGATCTCGTATTTGATTTCCTGATGAATGAGCCACATCCTGCATACGAGTACTTTGCACCTGCACCGTTACCTGAGTATGCTAGTAACCCGAATAACAACAATGGGTGGTTGTCTGCGATGATTATATTCTTGGGGAGCTCGATAGTATGGTGTACGTAGCCGATGGTCGTTCCTGAGGTTGATGAGTAATTACGAGCAGATTAGTTATTGCATGCCATTGAGGAAGGCCGCGAGCCAGTTAGTAGAGGGCGGAGGAAGGAGCAGGTAATCACTCTTGTACCTTGATGTAGTAGAGGGGCGATGGTGCTTCAATGACCACAACTACACCTATTTTTGGACTGGCGGAGGACTTGGCTGTTGGCCGGTGTAGGTGCTGATGACTATGGGGATGATGCCTCAGATGTTGTTTGGTGAGAGGAGTCCTGGGAGGTAAACGAGGACTGGTTGATGGCTCCCACTAAACCACCTCCGGTGCTAGCGGTGCTACCACCTAGCATCTACGAAGTAGGAGGTCCATCTACTGCGGTTGCTGAGGGACCGTCTTTTCCTCAGGTATCCCCAGGACTTCCTGTACCCCCATGTATGATCGAGGATTTGAGTACCCGTCTGGATAACCTAGAGTACGGGCATGGGCAGTTAGTGCAGAGGGTTATTCAGGGGAGTGATGCGAAAATAGTAGCTGGTGTTATTATTGGAGAGATTGGTCTGAGAGTCCTCGCTGTGGAAGGGAAAATGCAGGTGAGACGTCCCAAAAATGATTCAGGTTTGTGGATAGATCTAGAGCAGGTTAGGGTTTAGGTCGAGTTGGTCAGCAGACTATCTACCAGAGAGACGGGACTGGTTAAAGATTGATCAACAGGTTCAGGCCTTGCAGGTAGATGTGCAGCAAAGAGACACGCAGATCCAGCAGTTGCAGACTACTGTTACCGAGATGAGCAGCAGGGAGAGCATGCTGATGCGTGGCATTTTGGGATTGGGAAAGGGTTGCAACCTTAGAGAAGTAAGACCTAACAGGGACCCCAGTTAGTCTATTTGTATTTTGTGTTTGATTTTTGATTGTAGATGATGACCCCATTTTGTATAGCGCAGACTAACTGCTAGTGTCAGTTCGTGTGGGATATATGCATGCCGTAGTGTATTTTGTTTTTGTAAAGGTCACCGCATTAGATTCGGTTATGTTAGGGACTCTTGTATTAGGAAACTTAGACTCATATTAGATTGGATGTTCGGTCTCGGAACCGATGATACTATAACCTTTTTAGGGGAATTTTGGTTGTACTTGTTACTACCCCTGGCATTTGGTTTATTATGGGTTATGGAACCTAGGATTTCTTTTGATTATGATGTTGTACGTTTGTGAATGTTGAACGAGTGAGTAGCCCTGTGAAATTAGATGTGACTTAACCATAAAGTGGAATGATTCTGGATATTTAGTGGATCCTTCCGCACATGTTATGATCTATCTTGCCATTATCCGTGAGTGTGGTATGTTTGTGGTGCGTGCCATGACCAAGACCAAACTTGTGCTTAATGATGTTTTCGTGTGAATGAGTTAATTTTAAAACTATGATTGGCAAATATTGAATTGGACATCCGTTGTGTTAAACGAAAGGTCATGTTGCTGCGATATTGTATGATCCATGTTGTATAAACTGATTGTGCAAATAACGGAAAACTGCGTTTTCCAAATTTCATAAACGGACCCTATGGTGTCAATTTGTAAACTCTTTCAAAAAAAAATAAAGTTTAAATTTCTTTTTAATTAATGTGAATGGAAGATGGGTTATTTGTCTTTCAGTGCGATTTCTTTTCTTTTTTTGAAATGATGTGATTTTTATCTCTTCGCGAAGCGTTTCTTGGAATCAATTTACGCAAGCAATCTTATATAGAAGAAACGTTTTGACGAGGAAAGAACTGATGTCGGTTTGCGCTCCTCAATATGCATAACCTGAGTCAACTAGCATAATTTAGGAAGAACCACGCTATGTCAGATAAATCGTCACCCTTAAAACACTTGGTAATTGAGATAAATGTTTGGGTCAAGCTTCCGGAAGGAGAAAATATTTTTACCTGTTAAAGAAATTATTACCATTAACCGTACTCTATTGACCGATGGATGAGAGTTTAGGAGAGAGTCTTCATGCGAGTCAATATGACCGAATCCATTTCCGAAGCGGAGCATACTTACGGTCTTGTTCCGAACGAGTGTGATCTAGAACGAGGTGATGTTTAATTCGTAGTGTTAAGAGCGGGTTGATATGTTATGAGAAATGTATCAAGACCAAGTATGAGTCGGAGGTGTAGTAAGAATGATAGATTTGTGCTATTCAAGGGTGTGAACCTGATACCGACACTGTGTGAAGTGAATTCTCTGGAGATGTAAAGTTCTCTAGACGGTGGGAGGACAGCTGAGATGGTTATGCAGTCCCGAGGTTGAAAGTGCTCGAAATGAAGAAGTCCATCTCTCTACATTGGATGTATGACGCCTTAAATGTATCAACTGATGGCCCGTGAAGAAGACTTCTTTCCCCGAAATGGAGTGTAGTGGTAGTGTAGTCGTAAGTATATGCCTGGATGATCGTCATGGATTTTAATGAGAGTCACTATAGCGATACTTACCTACGGGTTAAGTATGTAGTGGCAATCGTACTCCGGGAAGTGGCTGACCCAAAGGCGTAGAAAAGAGTGGCGCATTGCTCGAAAATCTAGTCTTAAATGGCGACGTCCGTATCCATTACTGGAGAAACAACCAAAATAGCCAATGTCTTATAGTGTCGAAAACGGTATTAAAGTTAGGATTGTGTCTGTGATTTACATTGATTTTGGTGATAGGATTATCGGAGATATTACGCGATAAGATGAGACCAAGCCAACGGTGCTAGTCGCCATGAAGAAACATTGATACGCGATGAGATGGGACCAAGCCAACGATGCTAGTCGCCATGAAGAAATGTTGAAATTTTTTATTTTCGTCGAACGAGCAATAAGTCCGTGATGCTCATTGTTTTCTTAATTGATTTTGATCTGTCATTTGACATTATGTGTTATAGCGGGATTGTCGCCGTCGAATTATGTGGAATATGTGCTATATGTGCCATGTGCTTTAAATGGCAGTGAGCGTCCGTGTCACTTTTACGTGGCTGGTGATGCGGCTTCGGTTGTAAGTGAATGGGTATAATTGCCCAAGTGAGAATTTAGGACGTAATAAGGTGGGTGGACATCGCCAAAAGTCTTGTTGACGATTGTGGCTTGAAGTACCCATGAGAGTGAGTGTAGACTAATTAGAATTAGCCGTGTTTATGTTGGAATTATTGTCGAGGTGGCTTGACTTTGTGGCAAGCTCGGTACGATGAGGAAAATGTGATCGTAGGGGTATAAAACCTAAGTGTTAGATAAAATGATTATGCCAAAAGCTCCAAAGGAAAGCGAATCCGATATGTGATAATAATTGCCAATGCTTGGTTGAGAGCGGGCGTGATGAATGCCTTTGTATGAGGCCAATTCATCGAGTCATCATGCAAAAGATGGCGAGCGTATAATAGACACTTATGTGATTATATAGGCAGGTGTAGTGATGTCGTAAGATGATTAGGAGATCTAATGTGTTTTCGATTATTTTTCGCGTCTGATGAGGCATTGTTGAATGAGACCGGAAGGGCGACATGTGTATTTCAGTTTTCAATAATAATGAGTATTTTGATTTGGATAATGATATAAAAATAAATATCAAATTTGATTATTAACGCCTATCTTGGTTTTAGTAAGCAACGTATATTTTGGATTTTTGGTAATGAAGTATATTCTCGGTTTTGAATATTGGTATAATTCGGTATTTGAGCGCGACATATATTTTGATTTTCAATAACGACGTAAGTTTCAGCCCTAGTTTTGATAAGCGAGGTGCGCTTGGTTTTGTTGTTTATATGATCCCCAACTAAGTTTGGATCGATCATCCATTTTAGAAAATTTCTCAGGAGAACGACGTAATAATTAATTTAATCGGATTTATTCCGTGAGGTATATTGTTTCTTATGAAGAACGCGACTATAAAATTTAGAACGACGTGATTTGGTTTTGTCGAATATATTTTCGCAACTTGTTTTTACCACTTTTGATAAGAACTACCATGATTTTGTTTTGATTTCGTGGGTATAATTTACCGCTTGTTTTGTTGACTTTTTGTTGACCTTCCATCCGGAATGTCGGAGGCGAATACTGTATCGCATATTTATTTTGAAAGAACGTAGGAGTCTGCGTGATGTCGAGAAGCCGTCATGCCAGGAATAAATGATGAGACAAGTAATAAGGACCGAGCACCGGGATGACGCTCCCTTAAGGTGGGTGGAATGTAACAACCCGAGTTTCACGACGCGTATGACGATCGCGAATTCGACGTCATTATTATTATGTTACGGGTTTTCGTAAACAAACGTCAACATTTAAAATTTTAAGTGTTTCGTGTGAGCGAACGTCGACATTTAAATTTTTATTTGTCGTAAATTATTATTTTCGTATTTTATTACGAACGAAAATTTAAAAATATTTATTTTGACGTTTCGGGAGTCGACGTTTGACCGCGTGTTCGTTAAACGTTTTAAATATCGTAAAAATTTACGACGCGTCTCGTTCTATATTTTAAAGATCGTAAGTTCATTATTTTTACGAATGTTGTCTTTTGTTCCTTGTCTTGAGCCGGATTCGTGTTTTAAAGAAATATACACATTTTATTAAATGTTTTAAACTAATAAAAGTGTGACGGATTTAAAATATTTACGAAAGTGGTGACCCGAGCTTTGGCCGAATAAATAACAAAGAAAAGACGTTTTGTACTATGGTTGAAAGGATAAAGTAAAAGGAGGGACTATTGTTGTCAAAATGCTAATCTCTAATTCTATAAATAGGTGATACTTCCACCATTTATCACTTTTACAAAAATAAAAATCCTCTCCCTTGTTCTTACACCACCACCGCCAGCCACACACTAACACCACCACTTTCCGGCCGATTTTCCGACATGCATCACGATCCGACTTCAAAATATTAATCCCCTCGTCATTACCTACACATCCATATTAAGAATCACGTCATGCAATAAGTATTTCTCTAGTTCAAATTTTGTTCGAGTTTGGTCGAAATGGGTTAGAAGGAATGGTTTCTAATGGTAAATAAAACATTATAGTGGGCTTGGTTTAAATGAAAAATGTTCGGTTCTTGGTTTCGGGTTGTGTCCGAGTTCGGTTGGGGACAAGAAAGGATGAGACAAAAACTTTTCTTTTCCAATTTTTCTTATTATAGCATTGTAAGTATTCTAAATACTAGTGTTATATTTATTTTTATGAATTGATTGAGTTTCGATTTATGCATGTGATGGAATCGCTATGATCTTGCGCCGACTAGTAAGATTTGGTTATTGGATGATTGAGCAAGTTGGGTATAGTTTATAGGCCATTTTGGATATATTGTGAATGAGATTTTGGATTGAAAAATGATTTTGGCGCATTTTGTAAAGTGTAAATTTTGTATAGAAAGTTTGGCACGGAAAATGAGGTTTGAAAATTTATAAAATCTGATTTTTGGTTGAAGAATTTGATAAAGCTTTCCGAGACGATCGTTTTGATATAAGGTAGAGCTTCTAACTCCTAATAACGAAGAAACTAGAACGAAAACAAGTTTTGAAAAACTTATAAATTTTAAACAGCACTTTGGTAATTTATACTTGCTGATCTGATTTTCGACAGCCATTTTGCACACTTTCGAGTCCGTTTCGGCCATCCGGCGAAACACGAAAGTTGTCCAAATGACGTTTTTTTATAAAATCTCTTTTTGGTCAAAGTCACGAAAACGTGATATAGCGGGTCAAAACCGATGGTCAAACTGCTGCCTTTTTTATTAAAAATACAAGTTCCTGCAGAAACTTGCAGGGGCATTTTGGTCATTTTCTGTCAAGATTCAGGTCTCGGCTAAAGCTAAAAAGTTGTCCGGAATATCGTCTCGCATAAAATCTCTCCTTTGTCAGAATCGTGAAAATGTGATTTAGAGGGTCGTTTGACGCGGGTCAGATTTGGGTAAAAATAAATATAAGTATAAAAGTCAAATGTTGACTTTAAAAAGTCAACGGGTCATATAAGACTTATATAATTTTTAACTAAGTACATTGATATAAATAAAATGATAAGTATTAAAAATATACTTAGATATTTAAACTTACCAAAGATGGTAACTTTCCGAAAATAGTAACTTTCTAAAAATAGAAAGTTATCGAAAATATAACGTTTTCAATTAAAGTCACGTAAGATAAAACGTGAGGAATAATTATAACTCAATAAAGTGGGGTTTTGGGATTTAGGTCGCGCAAGTGGATTTCTCATCACATGTATGAATGTGTATATTATATTACTTATTATATATTGATTTTTTGATTACGATGTACGCAGCGGTTGGACATACTTTTCGGAATAGTAATCGAGCGACATAAATTATAGGTCGTGATCGTGTTCATTGATTTTCCGTGAATTGTTTCGGTTATTTGATCTTCGGCTTCGACCAAGGTGAGTTCATAGCCTCGCTTTTAAAGTTTTCAATGTTTTTAACTCCGCGAGGGGGATATATTGCTTGTTTTGTAAAATTGAACGCAAACTGTTTTTTATACTTGAATATTATTCCTTCACTAAGTATATGCCTTTTTGCTGTGTGACCGTTAGTTACCATGTGTTGGTGAACGCTAATGCATTAAATAGATCTATTGGGTTTGACAACCCTGTCCGGGGTTTGAATCCGTTAGGACCACCCTGTCAAACGGACATTTTGTGGTTTGTATTAGGAGAAGTGACATACTTCTCGGACATAATTTCGTCCTACGGGAACGAATGTGTTAAGTTTCGATACACGGGCTCTTTAGTTGGAAATCACTATTTTTATAACTTGACTTACGAGCCAACGTTATACGTTTTGTTGAACCTAAATATGCGTTCTATGTGTTAATTGTAAACTCTATTAATTCACTCAACGTTTTGTTGACTTTTTAAGCATGTATCTCAGGTTAATTGTTGTTGATGGCTGGATGGGAAGGAACGCGGATATCAAGAACGGTGCCTCGGTGAAGTAGTGTCATAAACTAAATAAATGTTTTAGAAACAAAGTCGTGTTGTGACTTTTATAAATAAAATTTTATTTTAGTATTGGGACCTATGTAACTCTGATCTTTCGAATAAATGAAATTGTGTTTTATAAACGTATCATTGAACGTTTACTGGGACTCGTGTGTATGTATTATGAAGTAGCACCCCAAATGTTGTATTCCGCTGCGTATCGTATTTTGGGGGTGTTACATCAAACGTGGTCCCTGCTCCAAGAAATCCCCAATACGCCGTATCCAATACTTGGATACGCCGTATCGAACTGACTACCAGACCCTATATATATACACGACCCTAAACTCAAATTTAGGTATGCAAGTGAATCCCTAAACCACCAAGTCGACCAAGAGAAGAATAAAGGAGCCTAGAAGGTCAGAAAAAAGCCTCAAGATCATAGGAAAACTCTTGTAATCTTCGTGCAACCGAATACGCGTTCGATTAAGGTTTCTTTATTTTAATCGTTCATATATCAAACCGTGTGTATTTTTACAATGACTATCGGCTGATACCTTTAGGTATCAGCCATGTTTATGAAGATCTAATGTTTGGTTTGGTTTATCATGATTCTTAATTTATCGTGATTGTTTTTTATGTTTATCAATTTATAATCGTTTTTACGTGCTTAAATGAACCTATCATTCCCCCAAAACCCCCCCTTAGTCTAGTCCTACATATTTAATACGCTGCAACTTCGGTGTTGTTTGGGTATAGGCTAAGAGTCCGGGATAGCTCTCCATATTACAATTTATATATCTAGAATCATAAGATCATAAATATTGACCTATCTTTGCCTTTAGTTTAGTGAGCTTAGTTGAGCCATAAGGTGACCTTGGTATCAACGAGTACGTTCTTATTCCATTGGTAAGGACTCAGACAGTGGACTACTAGTATATAAAGAGCCGTTAAGCAGTAAGTGGGTAAAGTCTCGATGAGCTAGGTTTAGTAAGAGCACCATTACTTAGATCCTAAGATAGATTATAATCAACATAAGGATGCTTTATGCGGATGCTTCTAATTATGACAAGATTAGCGTGTCTAGGTCTTAGAAAGAAGTACCACCTAAGTCTAGGTTTGAAATGCCCTTTGAGATAAGACAATCATTGCACTAATAAACAAACCTGCATTTTATCAGATTATTCATGGTTGATACGTTTTCCTTACATTAGTTCTTGACCGATTCTCTAACGTTTGTTTTTCTTCTTGTGTGTGTTTATTGCTTTACTTGTCATCAAAACCTTAGGTTAGATACATAAAACCGTGCCAGTCTCTTAGGCTGAAACCCCTCTTTTTGCATTAGTTTTAGGTTTAACTTAGATAACTAAAATACAAATAGAATTAGGATTAACGCTCTCGCTCTTAGTGATCGACACCCTACTTACACGAAACTCCATCTGACCGGGTACACTGCCCGTTAAAGTGTTGTTTATAGGTATAGTCGGTATAAAATAAATAGTAAAATTTGATACATAAATAACACATACACAACGACACATCAAGGACTTGTTAACTTGTATGTGGTCATCGGATATCCTTAACCAACGTTGACTTAATCTCACCATAATCAATCGAAGCATGTCAATGTTCTCATCTAACATGAAGATATATGTCATGTCTGTCTATCTTTGTTGATATCCTTATGCAGAAAAAATGCCTGATGAGAATGTTCCCCCTCCTGCTCCCACATGATCTGATGAACATATACTTCCATTTGCTGCATGGGTGCCCATTAGAAAGAGCAACTTTGTATTGGATCTTCAAAAGAAGCAAAAGAATCCAATCTTTCAGATCTCTATGGATATCTTGTAAAACACAAACTTCTTCAGACCATTCACTGCTTCAGCTTCTGTTCCAGCTATCTACATTTAACAGTTTTGGAATACACTTGCATATGAAGCAAAGACTGGAGCTTACAGTTTTTAGTTGGATGAAACCCAATTCACATTGGATACTAATCTTCTGAGGGAGGCTTTAGAGATAACTCTCATTGATCAAGCTCACCAGTTTGTGTCACCTCTGTCGGGGTGATGCTATTATGGACTTTGTGAATAAGCTGGGGTATACAAAGGTTATTCACATTGTGTCAAGAATAGCGGTGAATAACTTGTATCAGCCTTGGAGAGCTATATTATCTATGATCAACCAATGTCTCACAGGCAAGACATCTAGGTATGATAGGCCCAGATACCTAGTTCTTCAGATTCTTTGGGGGCATAATAACAAGTACAAATGTTGACTTTGCATAACTTATGTGGGAAGAATTTGTGCAAGCTATTCAGACGTTTCTTACTGATAAGGCCAATCTGGGCAGTCCTAGTAAGAAAGGCAGGAAAGATAAGCCTTATGTTATCCCTTATTGTCGGTTCATGAAGCTAATTATCTGTCATTTGGGAAGAACTCATAACATTCACCAAAGATCTCCATCTCCATTTCATCTTGCTGAAGAAGATTTCAGACTTGGTAATCTCAAATTCGTTCCCAAAGGCGAAAAACATGAAGTCTTTGGAATGCCAATTCTCAACGAGCTGATCTCGAACAATATCAGGAATGCATCGTACTATAATGCTTACGTGGAAATGGTTGCAAAGCATGATCGAAAAATTGTAGCCAAAAAGGGAGGAAAGAAGAAACCTGCAACTGCTAAGCAACCCAAGCCGAAGCCTGCTAAAGAGAAATCAAGCAAACCAGCTCTTGCACCGAAACCTAAGGTAACTAAGGAAAAACCCTCTAAGCCTTATGTGGAAACTAGAAGAGGGGGTTGAATAGTTTACACGTTTGTTTTGCATTTTAAAAGTTTACTTTAAAAAATGTATAGATTCGAGTTATATGTTCAATCAAATCACAATATGAACAAGTAATAACTATCTAAACTAAAACACGATAACAACAATAATAATGTAAAGAGATAAGGAAAGAAACAACCAAACCAAGACACCAAGATTTTATAGTGGTTCGGCTACGAAGCACCTCTTCGCCCTACTCCACTCCCTAAGTATCCGACTCAAGATTTCACTATGTCAACAAGCTCCCTTTAGGTGGAGAAAACCTTTTACACATCGCTTACGTTATTTTCCGACACTAAGCTAAATGTCGAGTACTAATCTTAGCTAGAACCAATCTACCACTTCACAAGATATACACATTCACAAGATCTACACTATCGGATCTACACAATATCTAAATCACACAAATACACAAGATAAAATACAAAAGAGTTTTGGTAATTAGAAGAAAGGAGGATAGATCACTAATTAACACTTTGTTTCTTGACGAATACGAGTGTTCTTCTCTTGCATTTGAATGAGAGGGAAGACATGAGAGGAAGAGATTAGATCAATTGAAACAAGATCTAAGTATGTTAGTGATCAAGAGATTTAGAGAGAGCAAGAAGAGATTGAAAAATTTCATGCAAAGAGGAATATTTTTCTGTTGGGAATGGAGCAGTATTTATAGGCAGGGAATCCCAACGGCTCTCTGGGAGCGGTCCCGGCGGTCCTTTATATATAAGGGGGCCGCCAGGCCTATAAGGGGGGCGCCGCCTAGACTCCGCTCCCTTTTTTGTCTTTTTGTGGGGAAGGTTGTATCTGGTGTAGAAGCTTCCGTTTTCGAGGGAAAATTTGAATTTCAAATTTTAATTTTTTAATAAACTTTTTATTTTAATTAGAGAATATTTTGTAAATGTATTTTTGAGAAAATACTTTTGTAGAATTAAAAGTGAGGATTAAGAGGAAAATATTTTTTTGATCACTAATCATGCTTAATTATTTTGTTTGTCCATACCTTAAGTGATCACTAATCTTAGAAATGAAATTTTACATTTAATAATTTGTAAACGTTTATTTTTATTGTAAACGTTTTTACATTTTGTTATTATCAAAATGTTGAGAGGTCAAAAAATATAAATAACGTTTTTAGGCATTATTTGTATTAACAATCTCCCCCTTTTTGATGATGACAAAATATAAACTCATTTTAAATAAAATTAAAGATGTCAAATTATTAAATGAGTTATGTTCCATTTCTCCCCTTTTTTGTCGAATTCAAAAAGAATGATCGTCGAGTTGTTGAAGGAAGAAAGAAATCGACGATATCAAGACTCCCCCTTGATGTATGCTCCCCCTTGTTCGGGGCACCAAGGGATCGATCTTACGAAAATTGTTTTGCTCCAAAACAAAGTTAGAAGTACAAGTGCAAGACAAATATCTTTCAAGTTAACATACTGTATTTAAATTAACAAAAGAAGAGTTTCATCCAACCAACAAGAAACTCATACATTAGCACATTCAATTAATACATTCATGCAAGATAAAACTAGAACTAATACAAGATAAAGAGAAACAATACTACATAAGTCTTAAATGATTCAATATTCATAGAGAATGACCTTTTAAGCAAAAGTTTTAGGGTTTCACGTTTATGAAAACATTTAGATATTTTTAAGGTGGTGGTGGAAAGTAAAGTGATTGCGGTAGTAAGAAGATATTCAAGATGAGCAAACATGATATTCATCTCATCTCTTAGGGTGAAGAAAAGGTTTTGGTTATGAGAACAACATATGCAAGTTGACCCATGATAGTCATGATAGTTGTAGAAAAGAGGATGGCCCATGATAGGTGGTTGAGGTTGTGGTGGTGATGGTGGTGATGTAGTGTCATGAGTGTGATCAAGAGGAGTGATTGGGGACAAAGAAAGTGTGATATCCAAGGAAGGATGACTTTGAAGTGGTTGAGGATTTAGAGGTCTAGGAGGAACATCCAAAATGTTGTCAAGCAAGGGGTTCAAGTGATAAGGAGAAGTTGGTTCATGTGAAGATGGTGGTGAAATTTGAAGTTTTGAGTGAAAGGAAGAAGATGTGTTTTCTTGACTTGATGATGTTTGATTAGTGGATGTGGTTTTTGATGGTGCATTTAGAGGAGTTGGAGATGAGGAGGTTGTTGTAGGAGAAGGTGTGGTGGTGATATCTTCATCACTAGATATGTTGACAAATAATTGTTTAGGAGGGATTATGGTGAGTTTGATTTTCTTGGAAGCATTAGATGAGGAAACATTGGTGGAATTATGATAGAATGAGGTGATGAAGATGATGATAGAAGAGAGTTCATGATTTAAGGTGGAAGAAATGGATTGAAGAAGTAAGGCATGGGGTTTGAAGATTTAGATTCCAAAAGGTGTTTGTCAAAATGCAGAAATTATAGTTGTGTATAGATAGGATAGTAGTCAACTGCACAGAAATTCAAAAGGTCACAGTAGAAGAATCTGTGACCTCTGATGGCGGTCCCTTAATTACTGGCGGTCCCATATATATTAGGGGGCCGCCCAGTATTTTAGGGGGCCATTTTCTGGAGATAGAAAACTTTTTCCAGAATTTCCTGATAATTTTTTTTTTCAAATTTCCCTTTTTAAGTCAATTCTATTTCATCATGAATCATCTAATACTCATTATCTAACCTCACAATATCAATTATCTTGAGTTCTATGAGGGAAGCATATGTAGACAAATTTGATCAAAAGATAAGCATGCATAATATCATATATATATAGCAAAAGTCTATCAAGGTGCATGCAAGCATTGGTTTAGGATGATAAAATTGAAAGATCATCCATGGCAAGCTAAGTTGCCTATACTAAGTACTAAGTTACTAATAAGTAGCATAAGTTTAAACACCTAATCATAATAGATTAGTAAATAATATAGATAATAATGTCATAAAGCAATTTTCCCTTATTATCCTTCTTCATGTTTCTCCACAACCTTTTAAGACTTTTTCCGATTAACCTTACTCCACCACGTTGCTCATGTCGTAATTATACTTGACGGTTGATGATTTCAGTTTGATGGGTATAAAATGGTTCAAGGTGAGGGTCAATGTTAGGTGGGTTTGAAGACTTGAGGAATTATTTGGTTAAGAGTTGACATAACGTATAGGAAAAGGGAGTGCTTGCACGCGAGGTACCTTTATCATTCCCCATAGTCCTACATTCATCTTTGAGATGAGATGAGGATGGTTGATCGAAGGCGGAAGAAGAAAAAGTGGAATGACGACCTCTTCTCGTGCCACGATCTCTTCTGGGTTTTTGCTCTAGTTGAGCAGCAAGAGGAGTCATGACACGATCGGTACAAGGACAATATGACTTCATTTCCAATTCGGAATTTTCCATAACGATGAATTTAAAAAAACGAGTTATTAACATAACTAGGGTGATTAACTCTTTTGTTTAGTAACCCACTCCATTCGTTTTGCCATGAAATAGGCAAGGTTGAATCTTTCGGAGTGTACGACACAATAAATTATATAACAAAGACATACAGGAACATGATCCCGATTACCCCCCAGAAAAAGGCATTTTCCCGGATAACTTCTTCTAAAGGCTTCAGGGTTGGCTCGATTTTACGAGTTAGAACTTGATATTCAAGAACATCAATTTCTTCCACATGACGGATGCGACGGACTTGACCATCTCGATCAATTCGAATAGACGAAATGATGTCCTCAATGGAAGGAAGGTTGGTTTGATATGGACCATCCGAAGGGATACCATATGCCAACTCATCAAGTCTCTATCTATCGGTAAAGACACACACACACCCTCACAAGGTACATCAAGAATTTGAGCAAATTCTTCAAGAGAGTAAGAGAAGAATTGATTTTGAATAACAAATTCGAAAAACATTTGACCTTCGTCGGAATATCTGACTTGATATTGACTATAAAACTCGAGAATGAAGCGAGGACAAATTTGTTTATTTATTTCAATGAGACACTCGAACTCGACAAAATGAAACAAAGATCGAACATAGTTTAGATCCGCAAAGTTGTCAAAAACCACCCGACCCTCATGAATGTAACGACTTTCAAGGTCTCTTAGTTTTTCTTTTATAGGTGTACAGTATTCATGTGATATCATTGGTATATAGGCTCTTGTATTTTTATGATCTTCGGATGACTTACGAGGCATGATTTCCTAAAACAAAAAGCGAAATCACATTTTATTATCGTTTCACTTGTAGTTGGTTATGCACATTGCTTCTAGTGTGTGTCTAGATGTAACAAATGTGGAGTAACGATTAACTCGACCTAAATATAAAATCCTAAGAGTTAACCCAAACGCTCCTTAATTTGATTTTGCTCATCCAAACAAGTCAAAAAATACATATGAATTATGTATCTCGAAATTTGTTCATGAGATCATTATGCATGTGTTTGAAAACATTTTTGGGTTGGATTAACAATGCATAACAACAATTTTATTATGTTCCTAACGTGAGTGATTTGAAAATTAACATTGGGGTTTTGTTCGAAATTCATATTTTTCCAACAGAAATTTCAACTAATGTATGCAAATCCTATATTTAGGGAAGAATATTAGTTATACATTGTATCATAGTACTCTTAATTGTACAAAATTGAAAGAAAAATCAAAAATCCCTAATTTCAATTTTTTGGTGTTCATCATGAACCCTAGACTCAAATTGAAAGAAAATAGATGAAATGACTTACAATTGATGATCTTTGTGATATTAGGATTGATTATTAGTGTTGATTTGATCTTCAATTGATGTTTAGATGGTTGATTTTGAGTTTTGGTGGGTTTTGAGTCGTGTTCGTCAATGGCAGCAGGTAAGGGGGTGTTTGTTTTTCTGTTTTGAATTTTTTTTGTTTAAGTGTCCCATTTTGTGACTTGCTGGTGGCGGTCCCATATCTCCTGGCGGTCCCAAAAATATTAAGGGGGCGCCTATATGGGGGCCGCCCTTATTAAAGGGTTTTTGGACTCGGTTTTTGATGAAAATTTTACTAAGAGGAGTGACATTTTAATTTGCATTTCGCGAATTAAATATGCTTAAAGTACTTCGGATGAAGAATTTAAAGTTTGTCACGGACACGAAATGAACACGGACTTGAATTAAGGACAGAAAAAAAGAGAATCAAAACTAAGATGATTTATGGAATGTGTTCCATCATTCCTAAACCAAGACGTAGATAGTTAAACGATTCACGTTTAAGGGGTTTAGTAAGAATGTCGGCGATGTTGTCGACGGATGGCACTTTTTCGATTGAGATATGTCCTTTCTGGACATTATCACGAAGAAAGTGGTGACGTATTTCAATGTGTTTGGTACGAGAATGTTGCACCGGGTTTTTGCTAAGGTCAATCGCGCCTTTGTTGTCGCACATGATGGGAACGTCGTCGAGTCGTATGTCGTAGTCGATGAGAGCTTGTTTCATCCATAGTGCTTGTTGACATGCCTTTTCGGCGCTTACGTATTCGGCTTCGGTAGTGGATATAGCAAGAGCGGTTTGTTTCTTCGAGAACCAAGATGTCAAACAACATCCCACGAACGTACAAATACCGCTAGTGCTCTTTCGGTCCACATAATCTCCCGCATGATCAGAGTCGGCATATACTACGGTTTCTATGTCGGTCCCCTTAGGATACCATAATCCTAAGTGCGTAGTGCCTTTAATGTATCAGAAGATACGCTTAACCGCTTCAAGGTGAGAGGTTTTGGGAGAGCACAAAGGCAGACACTAAACATGATATCGGGCCTACTTGCCGTTAGGTATAATAAACTACCTATCACACCTCAATACTTGGTACTATCTACCGACTCACACTCTTCATCTTTCGTGAGTTTAGTATCGAAGGACATGGGGGTTTTCATTGGTTTAGAATCTTCTAGACCAAATTTCTTAAGCATTTCTTTAATATACCTAGATTGATTAAAGAATATACCATCTTCCATTTGTTTAATTTGTAATCCAAGGAAAAAGTTAAGTTCACCCATCATGCTCATCTCGAACTCGTCATGCATGATTTTGGCAAATTCATCACACATGTCTTGACAAGTCGAAACAAATATAATGTCATTGAAATATAATTGAACAATGATGAGATTTAGACTTTTCTTCTTAGTAAAAAGAGTGTTATCTACCATTCCCATTTTATATTCATGTTTAATGAGGAAGGCTTTTAATCTATCATACCAAGCTTTGGGTACTTGTTTAAGACCATATAAAGCTTTCTTTAATTTATAAACATGATCCGGTTTTTTGAAATCAATGAATCCCAGTGGTTGTGCCACGTTACACTCCTCATTGATAAAACCGTTTAGGAATGCACTAGACACTAAACATGATATCGGGCCTACTTGCCGTTAGGTATAATAAACTACCTATCATGCCTCGATACTTGGTACTATCTACCGACTTACATTCTTCATCTTTCGCAAGTTTATTATCTGAGGACATGGGGGTTTTCATTGATTTAAAATCTTCTAGACCAAATTTCTTAAGTATATCTTTAATAAAGTTAGATTAATTAAAGAAAATACCATATCCATTTGTTTTATTTGTAATCTAAGGAAGAAGTTAAATTTACCCATCATGCTCATCTCGAACTCATCATGCATGATTTTAGAAAATTCATCACACATGTCTTGACAAGTCGAACCAAATACAATGTCATCAACATATGTTTAACTAATGATGAGATTTGGCCTTTTCTTTTTAGTAATAAAGAGTGTTATCTACCATTCCTATTTTATATTCATGATTAATAAGGAAAGCTTTTAATCTGTGATACCAAGCTTTGGGTGCTTGTTTAAGACCATATAAAGCTTTCTTTAATTTATAAACATGATATGGTTTTTCAAAATCAATGAATCCTGGAGGTTGTGCCACGTATACCTCCTTATTGATAAAACCGTTTAGGAATGCACTTTTTGCATCCATTTGACTTTCCTAGTGTGTTTGTTTAAGATGATATAGGCTTTACTATTTTGAGAATAACCTAAAAAGACACCTTCGTATGACTTTGGGTCAAACTTGGCAAGGTAGTCTTTTGTGTTCAAAATGAAGCACTTGCTTCCAAACACTCTAAAGTAATCTAGCGTAGGTTTTCTACCTCATAAGAGTTCGTAAGGTGTTTTTCCTAGAATGGCTCGAATGAGAATTCGGTTGAGAATGTATGTTGAAGTATCTATGGCATTACACCAAAAATTTTGTGGTAACGATTGCTCATTCAACATAGTCCTACTCTTTACCTGAAGTGTCCTATTTTTCCTTTTGACCACGCCATTTGATTAAGGAGTGCGTTGAGCCGAGAAGTTATGTGTAATACCATAGGCATTACAAAACACTCTATATTTAACCTCATTATTAAATTCTCTACCGTAGTCAGTTCTTGTTGACACTATTAAATAACCTAATTGGTTTTGGATTTCCCTACTAAATATTTCAAATTAATCGAAAGCTTCGGTTTTATCCTTAAGAAATCTAGTCCAAGTATACTTAGAGTAGTCATCCACTATGACAAGGGTGTAACGGTTTCCTACGTAACTCCGTACGACGGATGGACCGAAGAGATCCATATGGAGAAGTTCTAAGCATTTAGTCATTGAGACTACATTCTT
>BQNB010008334.1:0-90331 GCA_026074375.1 Tanacetum coccineum | reverse complement strand
CCCACCCTACCCCCACCCACCACTTAGATCCTATAATCCTTTGACAGTTATCTCTCTCACAAAATCACACTGCTCTACACATAATAATTGGGAAAATGCAGATACGTACCAATGTATAACACCTTACGATGTGTGGTTTTTATCTCAGAGAGGCAGAATAAGGCAACATACATAATTTATACTAAGGAGGTTAGGATGAGCTTATGCATAACTCATGCGGTTATTCACTATCGAATAACCCTCATATTACGCCAAATAACAATTAAGCACTTTGACATAAGCTTACCCAAACACCTTCAATAGGCTATCTGCATTTTTTTATACCCATAACCTATCAACCTCGTTAAATAAGCCTACCCAGTGTTGTAAAACTCGGATCGCAAAGTGCTCCGTGGTTACTCGCTACAAGCGCAGTGACCCGTAAAAAACTTGGTCAAATCGGTGCTAACCCGTACAAAACTCAGTTTGAAGTGTTTTAACAATGGTGTTAATGTTTCCAAACCTACTTCTAGAGTCTATAAACGATTGTATGGTCCTATTTGCATGTCATACATATAATTTCAAAACTTGTACATAAGAGTACCCCCTCGTTGCCGCCTAGCGAGATTTGCAGCCTTAATTATAGCTTTTTTAAAACCCAATAACCTATTAAGCTATTTAAATAAGCTTATCCAAACAGCCCCTAAATCCCATACGATCACACTACTATAACACATACAGAGTAATGGTCCAAGAAAAGGCAAATACATCATCACACTCTAATAAACATAAGTCCTCACCTAATAGTGATCCTCTCAGACGGCCTGAAGACGATTCGATCTTTCCCAGGGCAGCTGCAATACGCCAATACCAGTCTCCTCCGGCTCTAACGTGTCCGTCATGTTATTGATATCCATCAGATCCTGTTATCACCAAAATCAAACACGTTAACACCTAACAACAAACAAAGACCTTTACACTTGGGCTATTTTTGGCAAACTAGCGGTAAGTAGTTGTTTGTTTTATAAAAGCACTTGGTAACTTAGTTGCATATTGTTGGATCGTAAATTCTTGTTAGTGCAAAAATCAGATATACCAAATCTATAAGTTTTATTGATTGATCAATCTAAAGAGTCATCATCATTGTTTGTACAATTATCCTGTCTATATATAATAAATGAAGAGGTGCGAGTCAATAGATGTGTCGGTTCATGGAACCGATATGTCTCTTCAGTTTGTAACTGCCAAAAGTGGCGGTTATGCCTTTCCTGCGGGTCCTATTATTCCGGTTGTGATTATCAGTGGGTCGGTTTGATCCGGTTTGACCCAATACATATGTAATTATAAAGCGTAAAACAATGTAAAACAAAAACGCGTCCTTTATTAGCATTTCAAATATAAGCATTTAAACAATAAGCAGAAGGTAAACGCAACAACAAGCATTCTATTCTAAACGCTCAACGTGTTAGCAGCAGCTGTTTGTTCTATAAAGAGTTCAGGTCATATTCTATTACTAATAGCCGTAGCTACAAGCTGTAAAAGCATCTAGTAACATAGCTTTATCCATAAATATATATCGTAAAATGGCGCACCTCTATTATTAGCATGTTTCAAATAAACGTGCTTAAACAAAATCCAAACGCTAAACGCTCGTCCCCAAACACGGCCTTAACTAATAGCAGTAGCTACAAGCTAGCAGCTCTTCTATCTATTTATAAGATTACAAGTAGTGGGGTAACCGAACTATCCGAACTGAATAAACCAAATGACCCAATAACCGAACCGATTAACTAGGGGTGGCAATTTGTGACTAACAACCCAACCCGTATAAAGCTTATGGAGATGAGAGCTTATGTAATCTCATTACATAAGCTACCAAGGTTGTAAGCTTATCAAATATTTCAATAACTAACAGTTTTAGCTTATTTAATGGGCTTATTAGCTTATTGAAAAATTGATAATCTTTCTAAGGTCATTTTGATATAAAGCTTATTTGATGGAGTTATAAAGCTTATAAAAATTTCAATAAGCTCATAGCCCATATCAATAAGTAACCTTTTTAGCTTATTTGATGGGTTTATTAGCTTACTGAAAACTTGGTAGCTTATGTAACTTTATAAACCAATATAAACAATTCAAATAGACATAAATTAGTTAAAACCTAACTTGATAAAGCTAGGGTTTCAAATGTAATCAGTTATAACAATAATAACAAACAATTAAACGAAATTATACCTGTCTGTCTATAACTGTAATGGAATAACAGATTATTAAACCCTAACTAACTAAGGATTGTTTTTAATTGGAGTTGTTTTGTTATTTATAAAGGTGGATTTAAATTGGGGCATTTTTATTACAGTAGTTTTTATAAGTTTGAGGGTTAAAAGTGTAAAGGTTTTTGTTTATGAAGGGAGTTTTTTTCCTAAATTGAAAGTTGAGGGTTAAAAGTGTAAAAATTAATAACATGAAGGATAAAAAAGTAAAATTGTTTCCTTGTGTGATTCAAACTAGCTATTCGATTCGAACCCGATAAGGTTTTATAGAGTCGGGTTAGTATTAGGTCCGACTTAGCTTGCTGGATTTATGGGGTAAACCAAATAGCCTAGTAGGGTCGGTTTTGGGTCCTAGTTACTTTCTTATACGGTTATTAGGTCAACCTGATAAAATATAACGATATATTAACAAATTTTTAATGTTTGAAAAAAAAATCCATTAAAAAATCTTTTTTTAATAAGTTTACCCCATGTGTATACAAACACTTTCAATTGCTTATTGTACTTCATTTCATAAAAAACAATAAGCACAAAAGTACGAAACCAATATCATATTATATATAATATAAATAAGAGGTGGGTGTTAGTGCATATAATGGTCGTTAAGCTCCGGGACAAAAATAAAAAAACTAATGAACAGTAAAAATAGAGGGACTGAACACTACAATGTACAGTACTAACGGTCGTTACTTAACTGTCGTTAAGTAACGACCGTTAACTTTTTAAAAAAAAACTTTAATATTAAAAAAGATTACTCAAACACAGATTTTACGTAATTGGTCTTTCATGTTCGTGAATTATCCTTGGGGTTATCAAGTTACAAGAATAGTCCCTGAGATTATCCGCCGGTTGCAAAGTTAGTCATTAACGTAAAACCTCGTGCTCCGCAACTTAGCGCAGGCGCAAAACCTCATTTATGTACAAATAAATTTGGTTTAATTATGCCATATATTATTTCTTGAACAAATAGCAATCCTAGCATTATAAAACACTTGCTCCCAAGGTATAATATTCTCGTCCGATAACATTAAGAATTCTGGCTTTAATTTTTTTCTTTAACAAGTAACTTGATAACTCGATAGACCAACCCGACTCACTCGTAACCCAATAGACCCGGTTTCTTATGGGGTTGGGTTGCGGGTTGATTTTTATTTTTTAACAACTCGATAGACACGACATTGATACTCCTAATTTAAAGGGTCTTACATCGTTGGTACACATAGTTACATTTAGCCACGTAGTCTCAGCTATTTAGCATAAGGGATATAAACAATGTGCAACTCGTAAAATTTTAATTTTAAATTGTGGTTTTGATCATGCAACATGTCGCATTTTAAGACTCCTTCTCATAATAAGACAAAGATGAAAAAGAATGACGCGGGATACAACGAGGAAACCACACAATACGATAACGAATAATAAGCATGTGGCCAATTCCACGCCCCATTTATCATCAAGTCAGCTACAACAGATTGAATCGAAAAACCTTCCCGGTGATGCATCTAGGAGACAGATAACGAATAAGGGGACACTGAGAACACCATAAGTCATAACACATGGATGCCTTTAGCCCATTACCTATCAGCACCCAAAAGAACGGTCTCACAAGATCACGAAGTTGGAGGATTTTACGCCATCCCCAACTCTTAGTCACTTTAGGCTTAATATCCCAAATAGTACGGCCTTTGAGCTTATAGGTATGGATCCAACAAAACCAAAGAGACTCCTTGTCGGATACAATATTCCATATGTGAGTAGTCATTAAAGCAGGGAGTTGAAAAGGCTTGGTATGCGTCTGAAGTACATGGTTATATTTCGCCATGTGTTATATTTGATATAAAAATTGATGTAATCGTAATTCTTGTATTTAGTTTTGAATAATGAAATATATATTACGTATATGTAATTAATTTTGGATTTCTGTTTTGAATAAATTATTTTTTATTTCGAATCGTATCTGTGGTTGCAAGCAGATTTTTTTTTGCCATATTTTTCAAATTAGTGACCACTATATGTTTGGTGATTATTTTGATTTAGTGGTCACCATTTTTGGTCAAAATAGTGACCACTTATCTATACAGTGACGAGAATAAATGACCACACAGGTTGTCACCAACAATAATGACCACTTTCAAGTGGTCAGTGACCATCTTCATATGTCGTCACTTTTACCTTTTGTGACCGACTTTTAGTGTCCGCCCTGATATGGTCACTATATCAGCTTAGTGACGAAATATCAACTTTTAGTGACCACATTCGTGTTGTCACTAAAAGCATTTTTTCTTGTAGTGCTATCAAGTTATTTATAAAGATTTTCAGAAAGGTGAAAAAAAGCTTGCAGATCAACAAAACCCAAGCTGGCTTGTTTTCACCCGTACTAAAATGTTGCGTTTATCAGACCGGGTGTAACCACTATATAACCCGACCTGCGCATATTGCCACCTCTTATTTATGTGTATATTATTCTGTGATGATCCTAATACCATCCCTAAAACAGTGGTGGATCTAACCAGCCGGAGAAGACAACAGACAACTCAGACGTACCCAAGAAAGATGTAAAGGCTGCCGCGCCCGCTGATGACGCCCAAAGTAGAATCCAAGCTGCTCGTGAGCGCTTCCTTGCCTGTAAAGTAAATAAGTAGCAATATGACTTGATACAGTGATGTTCTGATGAGTTTCCTCTTTCTTCTTACGGCACCATGGTTCTGACTAGTCACCTTTAACCCCCAAACTATTCGTGTAGATCTCCTACGAGGATCAGCTGATAATTGCTGAAGTTGTGGTATATTAAAGAAACACGCAACTGTTATAGATAATTAATGATACATAAACCTCATACAACTGACTAACAGCTAGTAATAGCGTGTGTTCTTTGCCAGCAACACAGTGGTTGTAGGTTCAAGACTAGATTTCCGTTTAACGTTCTTGGAACAGTGGTCAGCATCTTTGCCTGGTATGTTTCATCGTTCAGAAACTAGTAGCTACAAAGTATGAGTTAGTTCAATACTTGTCAGTTGTCAGTGTAAAAATTAGATGATTAAGTTTTTATAATGTGCCACATTTTGAGGTTATAAAAGCTTTTTTAGTATAATATGAAAGTTATATCTTTTTATTCTTCCAGGTAAAGAATGAGGGACAGAAACTCTCACCCCACTTGGTATGCAAAAGTCTTTTGGATCTAGTCATGTATTCATATACGTAAACCACCACTACACGAACAAAACCTGGTTATATCTGGCCGAGTCCCAGCAAAAACCCGGCTCTATGGGTTATATATGGCCAAGACCTGGATATTCCGCCAAGACCTGGCTAAATCTGGCTAGACCAGGATATTCCTGGATATTCCGGCGAAGACCTGGCAGCCAAGACATGTCTATATGTGTAATACTCCCTCTGTCCCGTATTATGTGTCAACTTTCATAATACATAAAGTTTTAGGAAATCTCACTATATATCTGCACTCGCCAATCAAATTACATATTTACCCACTAATTCGGTTCAGATGTAGGATACCTATTATCCCATCCAGAAGTTTTCACTACTCAACCATAGATGATTGAATCATCAAAGGTTTGACCTTCTCAAACTCTAACTCATTAGAGGCCCCAAAAACAAAGATAATACGTGTAAAAACGAGATATGAGACGGCCCGAAATAATAAAAACCACTAAACATTTTTTTGGGTAAAGGGTTTAATAACCCTCGTAAATTTATTATCTCAAAAAACAATTAAATAAAAGGATGTGAGTTCTCAAACGTCACATATACGGGAAAACAAACGCACCATCCGTGCTTAAAATCTAACATATCGTAAGAATAACATACCAAACTTATGAGACCTACAAACGCTATTTATGTTGACCACGAAGACTTATATCAAACTTGTTAACAAACCTCATTTGCTCGTCAGCCAAGCCACAGTCATCAAAGTCATCCTATAGTACGGGTCTTCAATATAAGTCTCTCTTTATTGTTCATAATTCCCGCACCACTACCTCTTTTGTTAACCTTGTAACTCGTTGATGCCATAAAACATGCAGTTTCATCGAACACCTCTTCCGCTTCACTATCACTATCCCCCATGGATAAACCTCCCTCTCCTCCTCCACTACCTTTCCCAGCTGTAAAGATTGCCATGTTGGCAATCCAAACCTACACAAAACCAAATCAAGGGTTTAAAACTGTCGACTCAGGCATCAAGGGAAACCAAGGGCTATGATAAGCTTGACATAGCACTCTCACAACAAACACACCCCCTTTTATGTGTGTTCAAAGAAACACAAGTAAAAAGAAGAGAAGAAAGAGAAGACTAGTCGTATTTTCCTATAAAAGCAAGTGTAAATCCATTGTGGCAGAGAGTTTTATGTATGTCGTTTTAGTGTAGTTTTGAAACTAGTTTAAGTGTTTTTAAGTTAATTTCTTTTATATACTTGTCATTCTCAGTTTTAATGAAAATTCAGTTGTTTTTATAATCATGTTCTAAACCTTAAATTGTCTTCTTAAAAACCTTTAAGATCTCACATATAAGTCATTGTCTAACTTGTCTTTAACAAAATTCAAAAAAAAAGGGAAAGTGAAAGCTGCTGTTGGATTAAAAAAGAGGCATGGATGAATAAGCAAACATGGATGGCTTATTGGGTTATGGCTTAGTTTTAGCTTATTTATAAGCTAAGGGTAGTATTTAGAGCTTAATTAGGCTTCAAAGAATCCTTTATGAACAAAGGATCAATGGTAAAATTTCTTTCAATTTTGCTTATTTACTGTAGCATTAAGCTTATTTAGCTTATTTTTAGCTTATTACTGTATTTTGTGCTTATTAGTGGTAATTCATGCTTAAGTTTGCTTTTATAGACCTTTCATTTCATTTTCATGCAATGTTAGTTAAAACTGTCATCATTAGCTAATTATGTCATAGCTTATTTAAGTGCTTATTTGCTTGCTTTTTGTCTTTATTTGTCTTAAAAGGCTTAAGTAGTGTTAGTATTTTAGAAACTTCAGTTTAAAATAGTTTTTATAAGATATTAAGTCACTTTTTAAAAAACTTAAGGGGTGTTTGGGATAACTTTAAAAACGGGTCAAAAGGGTTTAAGTATGGGTTGATGTCATCAAAACAGACTTAGTCCAAGTTTTTAAGCATTTTTAAGCTGTTTTTAAAAGTTTTTTAGTTTGCAATTTGTTTTTCAAAAGTTTTTCAAGCCATTGTGTAAACTGTGATTTTTGAAAAACACCACAAGTGCTTATTTAGTTAAGCACTTGTGATTTTGAGTTAAGGTTCAAAAAGTGTGTGGTTTGTGTTCAAAACAAGCTGTAACAAAAACCTTGGTGTCTTTTGACTTGGTAAGTCAAAACCACCCAAGACTTTTCAAGTGACAGTTTCAAAAAGATCTAAAAGCCTTTTTCACTTTCAAAATTCAGCAGCTTTAAAAGAATTTTAGAAGTCAAAAATTTGTGCATAAGCCCATTTCTTAGAGTACTCTAGCTGTTTAAGCTTATTTTCTAATTTTGAGCTTATTTGACAACTTTTAAAAAGCTGTCAAATAAGCCACTTGAGTTAAGCTTTAATCTCCCCTGGTGCAAAGGGGAGATTTTAAGCCCCTTTTTCTTAAGCTTCTAGTGTACTTAAGCCCAAGTTCTTGGCTTATTTCAAGAGCCTATAAGCTCTTGTATAAGCCCCTTTAGTTTCAGCTTTTAAAAAGCTTATTTGTTAGCTTATTTTTAAGCTCAATCTAGCACTTTGACAGTTTCTGTTTTAGCCTAGTTAGTGTAGGATTGCTTATTTCTCTTTTAGGCTTATTGAGCTTATTTAATAAGCTCAATTGACTCCTAGCAGCTTATTTTAGTAGAGTAGTTAGTTTTGAGTGCTTATCTCCCATTTTCTTAGCTTATTGGAGTTAGTAGATATAAGCCTTTTAGCCTTAAGCTTGTTTTTAGATTCTGTCATTTAAGCCCTCTTAGCAGCTTATTTTAGTTTTAGCTTTTACTTATTTTAGCTTATCTAGATTAGGTTTAGACCCTCTTTAGCTTATTTTTTCTATCACTCAGCTTATTTGTTCACTAAGCCAAATGTCTTAGCATTTTTTTAGCCTTTTAAGCCAATTTTAGTGTTCTGTCATTAAGACCTTTTTCCAGCTTATTAGTCTTAGCTTGTTAGTTTTTTAGAGCTTATTTAAGATAGTTTAGACTCCCTTTAGCTTATTTTAGTCCAAGTCCTAGCTTAAAACGACCACAAGGCCAAATGACTTAGCAAAAATTAGCTTTAGTCCTCTTTAAGCAAAACTGTCATTTTTAAGCTGATTTTTCAGCTTATTTAGAGCTTATCACAAAAAGTTGTAGTTGACAAAGTTGTTAAGCCCCACGAGCTTAACAACTTTGCTTTTTGAAGTTTTCGAAAAAAAAAGAGGGAAAGACAAGAGGTCCGGGTGAGCAAGACTCGAACCCGGGACCTCTCGATACGATCCCCCTTTTATAACACTCTCACCGCTGCGGGTTTGGCCGGGTTTGGAGTAACCCGGGTCAACCCGGGTCTGAGACTCGCGGGGTTTTGTTTTTTCAGTATTTTTTATAATAAAACCTGTTAATTGTATATATTTGGACGTAAATTTTAATTTGACATGTTATATTTGTTAATAAATAAATCTTTAGGCTTAATTATATGGAAATATTTCATGATTTATAGATACTTTCTTTCTAATTATTAAAATATATTTTATATTATATATATATCTATTTTATATATATATATATATATATATATATATATATATATATATATATAATTTTTATAAAACTTGGTTGACCGGTGTCCAACGGTTGAACGGTAAACCCGGCGAACCGGTGACTAATCCGGGGTCGATCATAACCGGTTTTCAAAACATTGATAAAAAGCCAATACTTGTTCTTATAATTTTAACTAAATTTTCAAAATGAGTCACCTAACAAAGTTTACTTATCATCTAATAACTTATATGAGTATATTATATTAGGATCTTATTGTAATATACGTAATATATTGTAAACACGTATATCAATTATGAATGTATCTAGTATAACTAACTAATGCAACAACTAGTGTATTTATGTCCCGTAAAAACCCCTTTGTATGAATGCAATGTTTGAAAACGGTTATAGTCCAGCAAAAACATTTGACGTGCTTCTATATAACCTTGACTCTGGTACCAATCTGTAACACCCCCAAAAATGGGTCGCAGTGAAATATAGATATCCAGGAGCGTTACTTCATAATAACATTGCACAAGATATAAGAATGACCTCTAATTGTGTCGTTTGAAAATGACACATTGGATTTAATAAAATACTTGATACAAAAGCACCATGCTTTAACTTGTTCACCATTACAAATGTGAAGATTTTACTTCATGAATAATATCCCCAAAATACAATGCACTTGAATCTTTATAGCCATGATTCCAAAAATATAGAACACCAATGTATTCTTGTACCTTGAAATCCTGAGAAAACATGCTTAAATTGGTCAACATAAAGTTGATGAATTCATAGGTTTATATCTGTATAAAATAAAACCGCAAGATTTCCCCCGTGATTATGCAACCTGTGCACTCATCACAAAATTTGCATTACGTGTTACCCTAAGCTCATGACACTGAAGCTCGACATAAATAAATATCATATAAATGGCCTACCTTGCCCATATTGATGTTTTAACCCAGAACATCCCAAATCCGCCATGTTATACGTTCGTTCCCGGTGATAGCTAATCACCCGAACAGAGGTGTCACCCCTAAATAGATCTATTTATAACACCCACGCTCACCCTCCAGGTGATTTACAGTTCATGATAGTGGGCACATTGGGTTATCGCTACTTAAGCATGTTCTCACCCAAAAAATATATATAAAACCAGTAAAACATGGGGCTATGAACTCACCTCGAGTGGGTTAATCAATAATATACTTCATAAGTGAAAAATGCGTCACGTAAATCGCCCGAATACAACCTAAACAATTATAGGCCGTATAAGTACTAAGTACCTTGATTAACTAACATCATATATAATTCTATATAGCTACATCACCATCTAATTGAGTTTGTGAAATTAAATCGCATTTAATACATATTAATCATGTATTTGTATTCTCGTAATCGTTAAATGATTTAATCGCCTTTATAAAATAATATTTATAAAGTTTAAAACAAGTATAAATATGATTTAAGTGATTCTAAAAAGATTCGAAATTTTTTTATTAAAAACGAACCAACACTATTCACGTCAGGAAATAATGCACAAGTGTAAAATTGTGTGTAACTTTCGCGTTTTAAGCCCGTTTCTTATGTCCACGCTTTCGTATTAAGACGAGTTATCAAAATTTGATATTTTTATATTTTTAGTCCTCTGATGAACAATGATTTTTACTGTTCATACTAGTTATAAACTTATTTTTATAGTTTTAGTTATCGTAAAACCCGTAAATGTCGTATTTTATTCGTTATAGCTCCGTTTTTAGCGATTCTTTCGAGCACGTTCTCGTAATTAAAAGCTTTATCATATAAATGATGTTTTCCAAAATAAATGTCCTTGATGAACAGTAAATTTTTATAAAATTTATTAAAAGCTTTAGTTATCATGTTTGTATGATTTTCTTCCCCTCAGTCTATGATACCGTTATGTTTCATTTAAAGTACCTCTTTTAAGATATACAATATCATAAGACTAATTTAAACGGATAAAATATGTGTTTGAATCCTGAAGTTAAAAAAATTTGTTTTTGTTGTTTTTATTTTTCAAATTTTTAGTTGTTTTTTTAGTTTTTGAAAAAAAAAATCTTTTTTAGTTTTTGAAAAAGAAAATCTTTTTTGAGTTTTTTTTTATTTTGATTTTTGAAATTTATTTACAAATGGTTTTGATGTATGATCTTTCATTCAAGAGGACAACTTTGCGAGACGTTCCAACTGTGTTGGAGTCATACATCGCATACCAATCTTGTGAACTAAAAACTCAAACCTTTCTTCAGGAAGGGCTTTTGTGAATAGATCAGCAAGCTGGTATTCCGTACTGACAAAGTATAAGTCAATTGTACCTTTCTCAACATGCTCTTTGATAAAATGATAACGGATGTTAATGTGTTTTGTTCTTTAATGTTGTACTGGATCGCAAGATATGGTAATTGCACTTTGTGAGTCACAATAGATCGGAATCTTATTGTAACGAAATCCATAGTCCAGCACTTACGTTCTCATCCAATTGACTTGAGCATAACATGCAGACAAAGATACATACCCGGCTTCCGCAGATGACATAGCTGTACAATCTTGCTTTTTCGACGACCAACTGACTAGCTTTTCTCCCAGAAATTGAATGCCTCCAGATGTGCTTTTGCAATCATCATTACACACTGCATGGTCTGCATCTGCATATGCAATTAGCTCAAACCCAGAATCCTTCGTGTACCAGAGACCCATGTTAATGGATTGTCTTAGGTAGCGAAAGATCCTTTTGACCTCTTTGAGGTGTTTTTCAGTTGGGCGTGCCTGATAACGCGCACATACAAATGTCACAAAGGCAATGTCTGGTCGACTAGCAGTAAGATACATAAGTCCCCCAATCATACTACGATACTTAGTTTGGTCTACTGGGATACCCTATAAATCTGCATCTAGTTTAGTAGTAGCCATTGGTGTGCTAATAGTATCACATTTTTCCATCCCGTGTTTTTTAAGAAGATCTATAGTATATTGTGATTGGTATATAAAGATACCCTGGGGTGATTGATGAACTTGAAGTCTGAGAAAGAACTTCATTTCACTGATCATCAACATTTTAAAATTATCTTTCATGAGTTTTTCAAATCTTTTTGCAAAAGCTGGTTTAGTTGACCCAAAAATTATATCATCGACATAGATTTGAACTAACAAAATATCATCCCCGTGTCTCCTTGTAAACAATGTCAGATCGACAATACCTTTTTTGAAATGGTGTTCGATTAGAAACGAGGAAAGCTTGTCATACCTGGCTCTCGGGGCTTGTTTGAGACCATATAGAGCTTTCTTAAGACAATAAACGTGGTTAGGAAAGTCTGGATCTACAAAACCATCTGGTTGTTGTACAAAACTTCCTCTTTTAGTGGACCGTTCAGGAATGCTGTTTTAACATCCATCTGGAAAATTGGAAATTTCTTTTGAGCCGCATATGCCATAAAAATCCTGACAGCTTCAAGTGTCGCAACTGGTGCAAGAGACTCTTCAAAATCTATTCCCTCCTCTTGACCATATTCTTTGGCAACTAAACGATATTTGTTCTGAATTACTGTATTTTCAGCATCAATCTTGTTTTCCAAATCCACTTTACTTTGATTATGTTTCTGCCAACAGGACATTAGACAAGTTCCCAAACATCAAGGCGTTTAAACTGATTAAGCTCATCTTGCATGGATTCGATCCAGCTGTGATCAAGCATAGCTTCCTTGATATTTTTTGGTTCGATCGTACTTACTGTGAGTGCATACATACAAACTTGTTTAATAAAAGCATATGAAATATTTCGAAATATTTCGTTTAATTCTAAGTTTATGTATTACATAAACTTTTATTATGTGATAAACCTTGGTGAATGATATGTTAGCCATTCAATTTGTGATTAGCCGTATATAATTGATTAGCATGATTAATGTAATTAGTATTTACCCAAAATAGCTAGCATGATTAATGGGTAATTGGTATTTACCTAAAATATCATTATTAGAAACAAGACGACGTAGTACATCAATTACTAGATGTCCAAGCCGTTGGTGCCACGTATGTTGAATGACTAGAAAAGCATGCAGAATTAGAGAAGGAGCTGTTACTGGATAGAGATCTCCAGTGCTATCACTTCGGAGAAGCACCCGGCGTGTCATAAAGTCCTTAACAGAAAAACCAAATGAGTCAAATTCAATAGTATAATTATTTTCTCGGACAAACTGACAAACAGAAATCAAATTCTTAACAATATGAGGTGTGATAAGGACGTTATTCAAATGTAAAGGTCGAGTGATAGTTGGCAATATGTTATGTCCCGTGTTGGTGACAGGAATAGAGTGACCATCACCAATAGAGATAAATGGGTACAAACACGAATTAAAAACCGTATTTAAACTATTCAAGTAAGAGCTCGCACCTATGTCCATATTCCAAGCCCCGGTATTGGGTTCATGTAGAGTCCCGATAGTAAATGCTTGCGGCAAAAGTGTGGCATGTCCCGGAGTAGTAATGGATCCCGATGTCCCGGGCTAAGAACTTGTTAAACCTTGGACCGAGCCCACACCTGTAGATACAACTGGTTGACTTTAGTAGTTGGGCTGAGTCATAGTAGGACCAAACTATTGGGGTGTAGCACTGGGTTGAGAAAAGCCTAGTGGTGGGCCTGTTGGACCAGGAGGGTAGTAGAAGGGTGTTGGACCGATTGGGAGCATTGGGCTTGTACCTGGAGTAGGACGAATGGACTGGATAGGATAGGTGTAATTGGCTGTTGGGCTTGGTGTAGTCACGTTAGGCCCAGGTGCATGATAAACAAGATTGGCAGATGGAGTATGTGAGGGAACAGTACCCGTAGCATTAGATGAGGTGTTATTTAGTCCCAATTTGTCCAACAACTTAACAAGTAACTCCTCAGTATTATTAGTACTAGACATTCGGGGATTAACATTAGATGTATGTTTTGCATTTGAATCATGAACATACTTGCACTCACTACCGAAACGACAAGAGCCCTTTGCGAAATTAAAACACGGTCGCCGTGATTTGATTTGAGGATTAGAGGGCCGATGATTAGTACCTGTTTGAGCCATAAGAACCATAGGGGAAGAAGAGTCCACGGGAAGAGCAACCTCCTTAGTCTTCAAACGCATCTCCTCTGCAACTAACAAAGAACGCACCGTCTTAAGATCGGGAAAGGTGTTTTGATAGTGCATATACCCACAAACTTGATTATACTTTTCCAAGAGTCCGGTAATAGCATAGTGAACCATGTCTTCATCATTGACAACACAATCAAGACTTGTTAAAGTGGTAATAAGAGACTCGATTTTCTAAAAATACGCCTCCATACTTAAAGTTCCAAGTTGAATAGATCACAACTCCGTCTTCAAAGTGGAAGCACGAGTCCGTTTGTTGTCTTTAACAATATTGGTAAGGATATCCTAAGCTTCCTTAGTCGTGTTTAGTCGGGCTACTACCAATCATTTTTGTAGAGGGTCCGAGATGGTTGTAAAAATCCATGATAAGATGATTTTGTCGACTTTAAGCTCATCCGGAGTAAAGGGAACGGATCTGCTCGTGGGAGTAGCATCGGCAGGAGTTCCACGAATGAACTTAAGAACATTATAGCCCAAACATAGTTGATTAAAAAAAATACTCCCAAGATCCATAATTCTAGTCTTCAAGATCAAGTTTAACCGGCACTCGCGTGAGAAGGTGATGGTGCGTCATCAACGAGAGTTTGTCCGATAAGGAGGGTGTAGTGTTAATGACTTCGGATCCGGACATATTTGAGTGAAACAGTGACGAGATAGATTATGGTTTAGTAGAGGTTTAGAACGGGCTGATATGTTTCTGAGAAGAGAATATTAATGGAACAGTAGCGTGTATAATCAAGGTATAAAACCAAAAGAATAAACTGTTACCGAAGCACAATTAAAGACGTCGTGACCTTGCACAAAACAAACAATCAAGAGTCGTGACCTTGCACAACCTTCAACCTGTGATGACCTTACCACTACAACTTTTAACAAATCTATCTAAAAAAAGGAAAACGAATGATTGTTAGGGATTGGTTATGGTTACTGGCGCGATACCATGTAAGATGTAAGATATTGTGTATTGATCTTGTCCGCCTTACACCACAACGAGAACCCAAAATATATAGATCCTTTACAATATCTATTTTGGGTAAATACCATTTACCCATTAATCATGCTAGCTATTTTTGGTAAATACTAATTACATTAATCATGCTAATCAATCAATTATACTTATCGATTGATTATATACAGCTAATCACAAATTGAATGGCTAACATGATACCAATTGTAAAAAAAAAAACTCTTTTTAGATAGCAAAAACCATAAAAGGGAGCTTTTGAGAATTTAATATTTTTTTTCCCTTATATATTTGAGAAAATTCTCATAATATAAATACCCCCACTCACAAACACAAACACAAACCAATTCAATCAACTCTTCTTCATAAACAACGATTACTAGTAGGGGTGTTCAAAAAACCCGAGAAACTGACAAACCGAGCCGAACCGCTCAACCCGAAACCGAAATAACCCGAAACCAAAAAAACCGAAACCAAAAAAACCCGCTTATTACGGTTCGGCTTCGGTTTTTATTTTTAGGTATCCGCGGTTAACCGAACTGAACCGTGCATAATATATATGTATATTTTTAACCAAATGGTTAAATAATTATACAAATCTTGATTATATTATTGCACTAGTTTTGTTGTATAACGATTTTTTTTCTTCTAAAGTAAACATTACTAAGCATCTATGTGTGAAAATTGGTTAAGGTATCGTAACCTATAAACGTTGAATAATTATTTTTTTGTTAATTTGTTAGGTATGTTAATTTGAATGCAATAACGAAATAAGTTTAATATGACTTTAATTTATCCATTAAATGATCATTACTTGATGCGGGGAGAATGATGCAATTATGCCTTCACCATATGTCATGTTTTGTGGTTTCGTAGTTTTTGTAGTTTCGTAGTTTATGTTTATATTTATCTTATATCCCACATCGCCCTAGAAAGTAAACATGTAAGCACTCCTTCTCCTATAAAAGGAGGTGCAAGGATTAGGTGTAGGATATGGTTTAATATTTTGATATTGGTAATAAAGCTTTGCTTTAATCAATTCTTGGCGGTTTTGCTAAGATTCTCTTAATAATCGGTATTCGTTCGAATCAACGGTTGTTGGAGTTTGCTTAATTATCGGTATTCTTTTGAATCAACGATAGTTGGAAGATTGTTTCTGGTATTCGGGTGAATCAACAGATTCAATTTGTGTAATCTCATTAGTTTCACTACATTCGTTAGAGTCAGGTTGGTATCTCTTCTTTTTTTTACTACGTCAATTCGTGTGTTCGTTTATTTGACTACATCATTACTTATACTAAATTGACTTTTTACTAACTAGATCAACTTATTTTTCATGGAGTTAAACTCGATATAACGTCTAGAATGTTTAACCGTGAACCGAACCGTAGGTAACCGCTCATTTCAGGCAACCGCAAGTCCGGTTACCCGCCTAGTACGGTTCGGTTACGAGTAGTAAAATAAATTACCCGCCTCGCGTCGGATAGTTCAAATTGTCCAACTAACCGAACTGAACCGCCCCGTGAACACCCCTAATTACTAGTTTACATAAAAACGCTAACGATTTCACATGGTCTGTCAGTTAGTTATTATGGCGAATAATAATGGCGATGGAAGCTCTGGAAGTAATAGTGACGTCAGCATCGATGATCAACACCAGTTTTCTAATGCAAGAAGTTATCAGATAGAAGCTCTTGACCAAGCAATCAAGCAGAACACTATTGTTTTCTTGGAAACCGGATCCGGAAAAACTTTGATTGCTATTATGCTTCTACGCCGGTATGCCCATCTGCTCGGAAGTTTTCATTTGCAATCTGGTATGCATTCAACTTTATAATAGCATAGTTGTTGTAATCATTTTCCGCACTAAATATGTTTGTTTAACTCTTTATTTGTAGGGCCACGTTTGTTGGGCTTGCGTATGGTTATGCTACGATATTGACCTCTAGCCTTATCGTGCCCATGGCTTCTCATGCAATCAATAACTTAATATGAGGCGTTATATGGCGCATTAATCATCAAAAGAGAGAGGTACGTATGATGACTTTTTTTTTTTAAAAAGTTTTTGGTCCCAGAACAGTTGTGATATGTTCAGATTATGACGGAGTACGATCATCAGAAACGCGCTGGTGCTTCTCAGCTTCCTAGGATACTTGGAATGACGGCTTCACCTGTGAAAGCTAAAGGGTCAAGCTCAAACAAGGAATATTGGAAACAGATCAAGGCACTCGAGAGTGTTATGCATTCTAAGGTATATACATGCGCTAGTGAATCTGTACTAGCAGAGTACATTTCGTTCTCAACTCCAAAGTATAGGTACTACAAAGACACGGAGGTTCCTCGTCCAGCTCTTGAGATGATAAAACGTGATTTGTCAATGTTAAGAGAAAGGCATGAATCGAAAATCCGGAATTCAAACCTGTCAGAATCTTCCACGGAAAGTGCAATCAGAAGATTGTCGAGATTAAATTCAGCATTCGAGTTTTGTTTGCAAGAGTTAGGCTTTGGGTTGGCATCAAAGGCAACAGAAGCTGATTCAAGTGAAGCCAACGATTTTTTTACATGGGGGAAACAGGATGCACGTGGTGAGACTGTTGCTAGAGAATTCTGTAAAGATGCCAATGGCATATTCTCTTCTTACATACCTGCTGGATGGTTGACAAACCATATCAACCAAAGAAGTGTGGACCTTGGCTTACTTTCCGCAAAAGTGGTTTGCTTAATTGAAGCATTGGCCGAGTATAGGCATGTGGATGACATGCGATGCATCATCTTTGTGGAGAGGGTGGTTACGGCCATCGTACTCAAAAGCTTTCTTTGTGAGCTAAACCCTAAACTATTTGGGTGGAAGACAGAATACACGGCAGGTAATAATTCTCCAGTGCAGTCACAAAGCCGTGGCGTACAAAATAAAATTATTGATGAGTTTCGCAAAGGAAAGGTCAACATCATTGTTGCCACATCAATTCTTGAAGAAGGATTAGACGTTCAGAGTTGCAATCTTGTTATTAGATTCGACCTTTCATCTACAGTTTGCAGCTTTATACAGTCTCGAGGTCGTGCTCGAATGCGGAACTCAGAGTTTTTGTTGTTGTTACAAAGTGGTGATGTGGAAACACAAGACAAAGTGAACAATTACCTTATTAGTGGAGAAATTATGCGGGATGCGTCACTGAGTCATGCAGCTGAACCTTGTGAGCCACCTAATAGTGCAATATTCAACGAACCTGTTTATCGTGTAGAGTCTACTGGTGCTTCTTTAAGCCTGAGCTCTAGCATTTCTATGGTTTATTTTTATTGTTCCAGGTTACCTTCAGACGGGTATTTCAAGCCTTATCCAATATTCGTAATTGATAAGGAAGCAAGAACTTGCTATATCTATTTTCCTAAAAACTGTCCGCTTCCAAGTGTGTATGTTGAATGCAACCCAAAAATGCTAAAGCAACTTGCAAGCTTTACAGCATGCATAGAATTACACAAGTTGGGTGCTTTAACAGACAATCTTGTTCCTGATACTGTGGAGAAAGCTGGCGATGCAAAAGAAATTGCTTACGACTTTATAGAAGAACAAGTTCAATACATGCCACCTGAGCTTCTAGGCCAATGTGGGAGTGATTCACTAGCAATCTTTCATTTAAGTTTCTTATTTAATCAAAATTTAAATAAGAAACTTAAAGGACTAAAACTGACAAAGTTCAAAAGTAGCTTTCGTAGGGATTTAAATAGCTTACGTAAGAAACTTAAGGGACTAAAACTGACAAAATGCAAAAGTTATTTTCGGATGATATAAAAAGCATAGTTATGTATGAAACCATATCACTTTCGTATAATACAAAAAAATTTAGGTTTCGTATTTTCTTTGTATAACTTGAGCTTTCGTATCAAAAACCTTTCGATCCAAATCATTTTAGTGAAACCCCTGTGCTAGAAAACGTAAGAATCAAGCCTTATTTACAATATATGTGCTTTAATTTTTATTGTCATTGATTGGGTCTCCGTTCATTCTGTTTCATTTCCATTCCTAACAGAAGAACGTGAGTGTAATCCAACCTCCAATCGTCATGACAAAGTACACACACTAAATGGATTAGTTTGCAGCTGTGTGGTGGAAAATTCTTTAGTATATACTCCTCATAATAAGCATGTGTACTGCATAACCAAAAGGTTAATCGGCTTAAATGCTAATTCACCCTTGCAAATTAGGGAAGGGGAACTCACTACATATAAAAAATACTACAAAGAACGGCATAACGTTGACTTGCGGTTCGAAGAAGAATCATTTTTTTGTGCAAGACAACTTTTTGTTGTTAGAAATTTACTTCAAAAAGGCAGATATCACAAGGATAAAGAATCAAGTAATGCAGGGGTCGAACTGCCTGCTGAAGTTTGTTACATTCTGATGTCTCCAATATCTATAAGCACTTTCTATTCTTACTCTTTGGTTCCTTCCATCATGCATCGGATTGAGTCCTATCTAATTGCTCTCAATCTGAAAAATGGGCCAAATTTGACAAAGTGTCGTGAAAATTCATATAATTTTTAAAATCATAGCTTATATATATATTTTTTTTGTAAAATTTAGATTCCTGCACAAAAGATGTTTCAACGAGTTGACCCAACATGACCCATTTTTGCCACCTTCAGTTGACAACTACTAATAAGCTGAAAAAAGACATCCTAATTTCTTATATGTCTACTTCTCATCTTATCTGGATTGGACATTTTGGGTATTACTTATTAGTTGTATCATTTTCAGGGATTTATACGTAACGAGCCATTTGATCCAAAAACATGGTCCGTTCCCGGGGACCGTTACAACAGCTTGAAATTAGAAGAAGAGGTTCTTTCAAGTAAAAGAAAAGTATATATTGGGAATAAACGCACATTGAAAAAGAAAGTGGTTGCTGATGTGGCAGAAGCACTAATTGGTGTTTTTCTTAGCGAAGGTGGTGAAATGGCCGCTCTATCTTTTATGAGCTGGCTTGGAATAAAGGTTGACTTTGTCAATACGCCATACGAAAGAAACTTCACATTGCAACCACACAACTATCTAAATGTCCAACATTTAGAATCGTTACTTAATTATAAATTTCGTGACGCCTCTTTGCTTGTTGAGGCACTAACTCACGGATCTTATATGCTACCTGACATTCCAAGATGTTACCAGCGTTTAGAGTTTCTTGGTGATGCGGTCCTGGATTATCTAATAACTGTACATATGTATAATAAATATCCGGGAATGTCTCCCGGAATGTTGACGGATCTGAGGTCTGCTTCAGTAAATAATGATTGTTATGCTCAGTCAGCCGTTAAAGTTGAACTTCATAAACATATTCTCCACGGATCTCAAGACCTGCATAGGCATATAGCTACCGCTGTTAGTGACTTTGACATTCTGTCCTCAGAAACTACTTTTGGATGGGAGTCCGAGACCACTTTTCCAAAGGTACTGGGAGATGTCATAGAATCTCTAGCCGGGGCAATTCTTATTGATTCTGGATACAATAAAGAACAAGTCTTTGCGAGCATTAGGCCTTTGCTTGAGCCACTAGTCACGCCAGAGACCTTAAAACTGCATCCGGTGAAGGAGTTGCATGATCTCGTTCAGAAAAATCATTATGAAATGAGAAAACATACTAAACGTTCAGAAGACGGCACAATATCTTTCACCATAGAAGTGGAAGCACAAGGCAAAATTTACAAGGAGACTGCCAGACCCAAGACAAGAAAATGGCTGAAAGACGCGTCAAAGTCTGTTTTGAAACTTATAAAAGTGAAATTACCGGGCATGTTATAGATTTTGCCTTCTTGCATTCTTTCTTTTGTAAAACTCATCTTTTCAATCAAATGAAATCGGACGGAGGTTGTGTCTCGAAAAAAACCCGACTAATTTCATCACATTAAACAAGAAATTTTGATCAAAATATTTCGTATGATTTTATCACATTATTTTAAAATTTTCAAAATATTTTATCTAATTTCAACTTGTTATATGCGATGTTTGCTAAGTACAATCTTTCATTTTGGTAGAAATTTACCAATTTGAAAATTTTGGAAATATTTTGATTAAAATATTTTCTTGGAAATATTTCTTATTTAAAAACACTAGCAATCTTTCATTTAAGTTTCTTATTTAATCAAAATTTAAATAAGAAACTTAAGGGACTAAAACTGACAAAATGCAAAAGTTATTTTTGGATGATATAAAAAGCATAGTTATGTACAAAACCATATCACTTTCGTATACTACAAAAAAAATTAGGTTTCGTATTTTCTTTGTATAACTTGAGCTTTCGTATCAAAAACCTTTCGACCCAAATCGTTTTAGTGAAACCCCTGTGCTAGAAAACGTAAGAATCAAGACTTATTTACAATATATGTGCTTTAATTTTTATATTAGATTGGTTAAATAGGTTTTGGTTAATTCTAGGGTTTCATAATTTTGAAAAGTGCTTAAAAAGTGAAATTGATTAAGGGTAAATGATTGTAAGTGTTTAAATACTTAATTGGAATTAATTGATCACTGAAAATATCATTTTACAGACTTAAATCATTGGTTTCGTAATTAAGACAGGTTTCGTAAGGAGAAATCATGTTTACGAAAGCAAATAATCTCAAGTTTCGGTTTCGTGAACCGTATTGGGCCAATGGGTTTCGTAAAATGATATTTTGGGCCTTAAAATGTGTTTCGTAAGGAAATTTTGGGCTTAAAAATGGGTTTCAAAAGGAAATTTTGTGCTTAAAAATGGGTTTCGTAAAGTCTTAAGGGCTGCAATTTTGGGTTTCGTATGGAGTTATTAAATTTTTCACGATTACTCAAATGGGCTTCATTGTTAAAACAAAGTAAATTTTGTTTTTCAAATCATATTTTATATTGATAAATGGGTCAAATGGTGAAGATTGTGTTCGGTTACGGCCGTTTTCTGAATTTAACAGGATGAGGAGTAAGCAATCTACTGACCATCCAGATATCGTATATAAGATCATGTTTTGTTTAAACAAATTTTTTTCAGTTAAGTGATCAATGATTTCAAAAGAATAAAAATAATGTGATGAGAAAATGCAAAAGTGAGCTTCAACTGTCTGTGATCATAAAGTTTCTCATGTATCATCAAAGAAAATTCAAGTTTTGAAAAAGTTGTTTCAAAATCGTTCAAAAAGTGATTTATGACTATCTTTTGAACATAACTAAATGATCTAAGTCATGTCCTGTTTTGACCGCTTTCTGCATTGAACAGAATGAGAAGTGAGCGGCTTAGTGACCATCCCAATTATGTTTCAATAGATTGGTTATGTAATTATTGTTTCAAGATGTCTTTGAAAAACTTGTGTTTTGGAAAATTATCTCAAATTCTAAATCAAAAAGTTGTTTTGTATCAAAAAGCGATACTCTTTCATAAAAAGGATTTTAAAGAATATAAAGTTATACTCTTGGATTTCTTAAAAACGTCAAAAGTTGTCACAATTTTTGTGTCTAATAAATCAAAGTATATCTTTATCATTCTTGAAAGAGTATCATTTCAACAAATGCTTTTGGGTGAGGAAACTCAAATAGAAAGAGAGATATAAATTCATACGTGAAAAAGCAAATCAATGTATGCTCGAAAAAGAAATGCCAGAGCATACAAAAATGGTTTTAAAAAGAATAAAGCGTATGCCATGTGCTCGAAAAAGCAAGAATTGGCACATGAAAAAGAGAATGATCAAAAAATGCTTGAAAAAGAAATGCTAGAGCATAAAAACAGACAGAGTGGAAAGAGACAAAAATATTAATAAATGTGACATATTTCAAACTTTATATCATTTCACTAATTCATTTATGTCATCATACAATATTCCACATGGCTCAAAACGTGATTCGAGCATATCAACTTGTATCACAAGTCAAACCAATCAGGAGATGCAATAATTATGCAGTGTTGCAGAGTATTCCGTGCTCTCCTGAATGCAAGATCGTTGGGCAGTTACTACTTGATCATCCACTTAGCTATGCTTTAACTGCTACTGTTGATGTCCCTACCTACAACTATTTTGGAAAATGGTGACCAAGGTACCAAATACAAAGGACACAATCAAATTCAAGTTGGACACACAACAAATAGCATATATTGTGGATATGTTTTGATCTACTATGCATCTAACAGTGGAAACTCCTCGGAATCCATTTGTTAAACCAGCCAACATCCAAACCATTGAAGCATTCATGAACAGGGTTGGGTATCAAGGTGTTGTTGACAAAGTTAGTGCATTCTACACCAAGTATCTCGCTCAACCATGGCAGACAATGTTCAAAGTATTCAATCGCTGCTTAACTACAAGGACATCTGGCCACGACCAAACAAAGATCAACATTCTTCAATTATTTCATGTTATGGTTAACCGTACAAATGTTAACTATGCTGCTTTGCTATGGTAGGACTTCATGGCAAACGTTTTTCAGAAGAAGGAAGCTCTTCAGTATCCTCGCTTTATGAAGTTGATTATTGCTGATGTGATGATGAAATTCCCCAACATTCCCAAGAGACTTGAAGAAGATTATCATTCTATCAAGGATGATATTCTGTTGATTAGTGTGTATACTACGAGGAATTTTCTAGTTCGAGGGATGTTGATTCTGGATGCTTTCTTAACTGATGAGATTCGAGAAACTGATGATTTCAAGGAGTGTGAGGTGGTGTTTCTGAAGGTAGACGTTCCAATGGAACAACTGCAACCGGTTGTTTCTACCCAAGGAACGAATAGGGGTACACCTAGAGCCCTTAGGTCGCCTACCATTTCTGCTAGTCCTCAAGAGAAGAAGAAGAGGAAGCAGACTGATGGAGAATCTAGTTCAACAAGAATCATTATCAAGAAACGGAAACAAACTACACCTTCAATTCCACCTCTAGGAGATGACAGAGAGAGAGATGCACTAGCTGAAGCAACTCTTTTAAGTCTTACTTTACATAAAACTGCTTTAGAAGCTGAAGCTAGAGAAAATATTGCCAAAGTTCAAGAAAAACTGGACGAGGAGGAGATTGAAAGAATAGTCGAAGGTGAAGAAGATGAAGAATCGTATGCAAGTGCATTCGCTGATTGTGTGTTCAATGATGATGTTGATGATACCGGTTGTAAGATAGAGCCCGGGAGTCATAAGGAAAAACTGGAGAATATTGATGATGATGGTAAGGAACTCTTACTGAAACAAAAGAAATATGAAGAGGTTGTAAAAGAAAAAGGTAGTGGTGGAGATTGAGAAAGAAACAAATGTTGATGATACTAGTGATAAGTTGCTTGACGAAGTTGTGAAGGAGAAAGAGGTTAATATGTCACGTAGTCAAGAGATTAGGAAAGAGCAAAAGCAAACACTAATTCCTTCACCTATTAGATCCCCTAGGAATGTTTCATATTCAGATAAAACAATTTCAAAGGAATTAACTGCAGATGTGTCACCAACAACTGCAACAACATCCAAGATTCTCTCTAAGCTAAAACAAAAGAAGAAATCTTTCACTCATAAAGCAAGAAATTTACCAGGAAGTATTGTAAGAATGAGCAGACAAAGATGATTGATTCGTTATCATATCAAGAACAAGTTCATCACTAAAGAATTATTTCTTAAAAAGATTAAGGAAGTTCTAGAGCACTGCAACACAATTGTTCCTAAGCTAACAGTTACAAAAATGAATGAAATAATCAAAAAGGAGATGCCTCGTTTGGAAAAGCTTGTAGTTGACTAGGATAGAGAAATTTCTCCTGTTGACATATCTGGTATGGTATCCAAAGAATTTGAAGCTCATGGACCAAAGATGATTGAAAAACTGTTTCGTCAGCACATGCAGAATACAACTCTCAATCTTTATCCCAAACCAAGCTCTTCAACTGTCAACACATCATCTGCTGATCTTCAACAACAACTATATCTGACTATGAAAGACAAGCCTCAAGATCAAGCAGTTGATCTATAAATATGGGAAATTTTGAAAGCTATGTTTGAAAAGCCATAACTTTTCGCGTATCATGATGACCAACATAAAGATTCTGATCCTTTTAAAGGGGGAGAAACATAGCGAAAAGATATTTTGAAATGGTAAAAAATATTTTTGAAGGAAAAAGAATCTTTTGTGACTGGAAGACCAATTCTACCGACGATGAAGCATCTGTAATAATCCACCCTTAGGGGGAGATTGTTAGAAACGATAAAAGTGTTAATTATTATTATGAATTGGTCTTAGTATAGTTTATAGTTTTCTTAGTTTAGTTTATAGTTTTACTAGAGTTTATGATGTAGTAAAGTCAAAGTTTGACTCAATGTAGGGAAAATATGATAGTTTTAGTAATAAGTATATATACTCATTTGTAGGAGTATATGTCTTGTATTTGTAAAACTCACTTCTCTTTGCCATTTCCTTTTTTCCCTTTGGAAATGAAATTTAGAAAATGATGAAAACACTCTCTAGCTCCCCTCTATTCTTGTTCACTTTCGTATGATTCTACTTAGCAAATATCGCATATAACAAGTGGTATCAGAGCTGCAAAGGTGATTCGTGATGTGTTCGTGCTTATTCGATATGTGTATTTTGATCATATTCTGTTTTTTATGGCTTCGTAAAGCTTATATGAGGTTTTGTATGAAGTTTTTATTCCGTATGAGATTTTTTTTGTGACATATTTGCTTACTCCAGTCCAAAATGAGTCCATAATGTCCATAACAGTCCAATCATAACAACAGTAACCTCTCAAAATCATATTTCTGAAAGTAACGTACAACTATTGCTACAAATTGTTATTCTTCTTATCACATGATTTAAAAGTGGTTACAAAGGCAAAAACATAGGTTTCGTAACCAGTTACCACAAAACAGTTTCATGAGATGTTTTGAAAATCGTTCTCGACACGATTATGAAAGTGAGCCATAAAAGGGAAATACGAAAAATGGTTTTGGAAACGGTTACTGAACATGGTTACGTAAGCTTGGTTTTGTGAAAGGTTACGTACATGTGGTTTCGTAAAAGAGGTTTCGGTTTTGTACAAACGGTTTCGGAAAGTGGTTTCATATGTAGGTTTCAGAAAACGGTTACGGTTGAGGTTTCATATGGAGCTTTCGTAAGAAGTTTGATATATGGTTTCGTATGGATTGGTTTCGGTTTCGTACGATCGTTATGGTTACGTAAGTGGTTTCGTAGATTATGATGAAGAGGTTTTGTAATTGGGTTTTAGTTTCGTATATGAGTATGAGGTTTCGTACCATGGATTTTGGTTTCGGCGGGTGAAAGAAACACGAGTCAACTCGATTTTAACCGAGTTAACTCATTTCTGGTTTAACTCAAACAGACCGAACCCAATAACATCAACAAAACCAACATAACCCATCCTCTTCAAACAAATTCATTCTCCATCTTCATTACCACTGCAAATCTTGAACACACCACAACGAAACAACATCAACAACAAAAAAATAACGCCCCGCATCAACGCGCAGGCAATCATGCTTAAAAACACCCACATCTATGATAAAAGAAACACCGCCCCGCAGCAACGCGCGGGCAACTATGCTTGTTTTTACTAAGTTTAAAAGAATATAATTATGAATATCTATATTTGTATTAATATATTTTATAGAAATTTAAACATACATAACTATTTTAGAACTATTGAACCAAGACACGACAAAACAAACAACATGATACCTACCTGAGATCTTGTTAACAAGATCTTGAAGAAATAACACATCTTGGTTCTTTAGTCGTGTGTTGTTTGCGAATCGAGTATGAAATATTGAAATAACAGTTGTGTGACTATGGTTGTTTTATTTTTGATAGAAATGATAAGGTTGTGTTGAGATTTGGTATGATTTACAAAGAAAAAAGGCATAAAAAAAAAAAAGAAGAAAAAAGGGGAAAAAAAGCAAAAGGAAAGAAAAGGTTGTGTTCAGATTTGGTATGAGACTTTCAGAGTAAGTGTGTTTTGAATGTGAAGAAGAGATGGAGTAGTGAGTTTAGGCGAAGAGATGTGTGTAGACTCTTCAAATGACTGCGTATGTAAATGAAAATTAGGGATAGTGTTTAATACTTATTTAGTAATACACGTTGGGCTCTCTATCCAATTTGCAACGTTTGAATAGGTGCTTCAACTGTTATCTTGGGCCGCGTTTGTATTTAGAAATGGGCTTTTATCTGAATAACTATTTGGGCTAGACATAACACACCAAATAATTGGGCCGCATATGGAATATGGATTGGACTTCATCTTAAATGTTATGGATTGGACTACAAAGTTTAATAAACAGATTGGATTGTTATACTTAAAAAGCAAGAACAAAACACATCTCGTTTCGCTTAAAACGATCCTTATCAATGATTCACGAAAATTATTTAAAAGGCTAGTCTCGGGATTTAACCGCAAGAAATGACTACGGGGTTGATTCATTATTACTTATTCGGGTTTGAAGTCGTATTTCACTAGGAAGTGTACTTATTTCATCTTCGGTTCTTTCTACCTCTTCAACGAAGATGACTTGTTCGAGCATATATGGATTGTGACGAAGACTAGTTATTTTTGTGATTCTTTCTCTCTTTACCCACAAAATAGCTAGAGATTCTTCTTCCAATGGATTGTACAAGCTTAAGTCACAACTTTGGGGGATGTTGCTTCAGTATCGGGTTTGTCATACTGAGTTTTCCCCATCAGCGGTCATTACAAAGAGCCGACAGAATGCGAGGTTGGAATTTAAATAGTCAGAGAAGAGATAAATAGAGGTTCTTTATCGGCAGTTGATTCGTATGCCTAACCGAATTTATAATACTTCACACATGGTTGTTCTATCGAATATTCGGGTGTACACAGATTATGATTTTTTGATGGTCATCGAATGCAATCAGTGAGAAGAAAAAGAAATATTCGATACATTGCATTAATCAGGGGGAAGTATTATGTACTTATCTCACCTTCATTTCTTTCTTTCTTATCTTTAATTCCACTTCTATCTTATGGAGATGGATTGTATGCTTTCAACCTATGATGGTTAGTGTGTGAAGTATGTGCATATGTGAGAAGATGTTGCTGATTCCTTGCATGTTCCCTTGAACGGATATTCATCAAAACAGAAGTAGAGTTTGTTGTTGTTGTCTTCTTCTTCTACTTCTTTTACTTCTTCTACTTCTCTGATCCTCTACTTCTACTTCTACTGTTCTACTTCTACTTCTACTTCTACTTCTTCTATGAAGCTACATCATAGTTTCAGAATCTGCTTACAATACGGATGTTTGTTTGGGGGGAAACTGATTCAGAAACTTCGACAAAAAGGAGTAGATTAAGAAAGCTGTGAGAAGACATGCAATATGAACTGGGAGGAAGCTAACTCAGTTTATACAAATTACATTGTATTGTCTGCAAGTAATGAAAAGATTCAAGATAGAGCATTTGTATTAATTCATATGCCGTCACATTGGGGGAAGATTGTTAGAAATGATAAATATGGTGACATTATGGAATTTACATTAGTTTTTATATAGCCTAAAAGACAAGGACTAGAATTGTAATTAGGCTAAAGTTGACAAGTGTAAGGGCTATATAAACCATTCTAAGCTTCCTTAGAAGGGTGATCCTCTCATTTGTAACAAATTCATTAATCATTTAATAACAATTCTCTTTCTATCTAATAATGGTTATTTATATTTTGAGTTGCCCCGACCTCCCGAGATCGTGAATCAAGATTCCTCACAAGTGGTATCTAACGCCAGGAGAGATCTATTGTGTATTTCGTGATCAAATCGAGCCTAATTGCAAGAAATTTGATCATTCAAGCTTTCGTATGGATGAATTAGAGGTTTCGTATGGTTTTGTATGGTGATTTGATGTGTTTTTGATCTTAAAACGCAACATATTAGCTTTCGTAACAATCAAATTGTAGAATTAATACATAAAATATGGAAATTACGTGTTTTTGGATTAGAATTGATCCAAAAAAATGAATTTGATTAATTTCGTAAGCAAGAAATAGGTTTCAGTAACGGTTTTTAGGTGGGAAAAGTACTTTCGTAGAACATTTTTAGCTTTCGTAAGGTAGAATTCTTTCGTAAACTGTCATACGTAAGTCATTTTCTAGCTTTCGTAACATAGAATTACTTTCGTAATGATAAATCTAGCTTTCGTAACATAGAATCTTGCTAATTTGAAAAGATAACGTTGAGATTACCGTTTGTAAAATGTTTAAGAACAAATTTGTAAGATTTCTTTAGGTTTCGTAGCTAAGAATTTACAAATGTTGGGGTTTCTTGTTTAGTACGAAAGTAGAGGATATCTGGGATTTACGAAAGGAGGTTTCGTATAATTGAGTTTTCGGTAACCTTTTTTCGTATAACTGTGGAAGCTTTCGTAATCGTTGTGGTTTCGTAATCAAGAGGTTTCGTATAAAAAGCTTGGTTTTGGTTTCGTAATTCAAGGTTTCGTATCACAAGAAGGTTTCGTATCATATTTTGTGGTTGTTCAGATTGTTACTGGTTAACAAATTGGATAGCAGGTGTTATGCTTTAATAGTCAGGGCTAATGCTGCAAACGAGTTTTTGTCAAGTATAGTAACGAGCTTGAAATATATAATATAGAATGTAGGTGTATTTATAAGTATTTGTGTACAATTGAATCTGCAATTGATGTTATTGTTACGCTTTTCTGAAAGTAATTTTGACTTGTGGTTAAATTTTGTTATAACTTGTAGATACAGCTCGAACGAGGTATGCTATTTGGCATAGTTTTTACATATATTTAGAAGAACATCAATTGCTTAGTTTCACCATAAAACACACTTTCAACCAGTGGTTAGATTAGTCGTTATGGTTAAATGCAATACCCGACCATTTAATGTTATGAAAGATCAAGTCAGTCTTGGTTTTATCTCTAGCTGAAAGAAGCAAAAGGAGAGAGTAGAATGTGGTTGATAAAGTTTATGTTCTGATCATAGTTTTTACGTGGTCGAGTATGACATGGTTTTCACTTGTTCTTTGACATTTGCAGAAGAGTTGCACAGGAGCTTGATGTTTGATTGGGCGATGAAGTTGGTTATGCCATTAGATTTGAGGACAGGACATCAGAGAGAACTCGTATTAAGTAAACTCACATATTTCAATAAGCTTAGTTGCTGTTATTGCATTATCCACATTTATATCCGACAACTTATGCAGATTTCCTATCTTTATATATGGTTAGGTATCTTACTGATGGAGTACTACTTCGTGAAAGTCTATCTGACCCTGAGTTGAAACAGTATTCCGTAATCATATTGGATGAAGCTCATGAAAGGAGTCTAAACAAGTAAGGCGTTATGCATTATCCGCAATTTAACATAAAATATAAAGATGACGAATTATATTTATGTAGCTTTCTGCGCTCTTTTACTTTGTTGGCTTATAAAGATTACTTTGATCTTTCTAAATCTTATTTGATATCTATTTTTAGGGATATATTGATGGGGTTGATGAAGCGGTTAATCAAACTACGCTCCTCCAACTTAAAAGTTTTGATCACTTCTGCTACTCTTGACGGCGAAAAAGTGTCGGACTTTTTCTCCGAATGTCCCATTTTGAATGTTCCCGGGAAATTATTTCCTGTAGAGATATTATATAGTGCAGAGCAACCCAAAAGTTATATCGAGTCTTCATTGAGAAAAGCTATTGGTAATTGCCAAACATCCAATTCTACAAATATGTCACAATCACTGTTGTTGTTAGATTCATTTGTTACTTCTGGAATTTGGACTCTTATGCCTTTAAATTTTGTTGTAGATATACACGTTAATGAGCCAGAAGGGGACATTTTGATATTTATGACTGGGCAGGTAATTCTAAATTTATATCTTACGATGTCCATTTTGTTGTGATAGTTGATATACTCATTGTTGTACTACACAATTTATAATAAAAACTGATGAGATTTTTTTTAGGATGACATAGAGAAGTTGGTATCGAGATTAGAGGAGAAAATTCAGAGCCTTGAGGTTGGCTCGTGTATGGATGCAGTTGTCCTCCCACTTCATGGTTCTTTGCCGCCTGAAATGCAGGCAAGCTGTCATCTTCGTCTATTATGGTGTTGTGTAAGCGACTTGACTTTGTAGGCTATTCTTTATGCGTGCAACAAATTAATAATGTTTTGATTATTAAAACGTTGCTCCATAGTTGGCATTGTCCTTACGTAACAAGTATCTGGTCCATTATGATACTCCTTAGAAAAAAAAAAGTAATACTCTGCTTCTGGCTTCTTCTTACTGGATGATTTTTCCTTGATCATTTTCTACGTGTATTATTCGGGTTTATGATACGGCACAATAAGACTCCCTACCGCCAACTTATCCGAACAAATTTACCAATATTTTTGTTTACATTTACATGTATCAAGATTTTCCGCTGTCTACACTTTTCACAACTGGCAACTTGTTGATTGTTGTTTTTTCTCTTTTCTTGTTAATCTAATGAATGTTCTCCATTTCGAATGACAATCATAGGTATGTTATCGACTCCGGTTATGTGAAGCAGCGGCAGTATAACCCATCAACCGGAATGTATTCCCTTGATGTTGTTGAGATTAGCAGGTACACATTGTTTCTTATTTGACAACCCTATTATTGGTTTAAAATAAGATTGATATTAAAAAAATTTATTTGAATTTAGGGTGCAAGCCAACCAACTAGCAGGACGAGCCGGGAGAACACGACCTGGGAAGTGCTACCGGCTATATCCATTGGCTGTTTACCATGACAATTTACTGGAAGCTACTGTTCCTGAAATACAACGATCTTCTCTAGCTGGCAGTGTTCTGTATTTAAAATCACTGGACCTTCCTGATATTGATATCCTGAAATTTGATTTTCTTGATGCACCTTCTCGTAAGTCCTTTTCTCTGTTTTAATGCTTTATTGATTATGCCATCTTCTTCCAGTACCTAACAGGATGACACTTTTGTGGCTTTACCGCAGCTGAATCTTTACAAGATGCTCTCAAACAGTTGTTTCTGATTGATGCTATAGATGCAAATGGCACCATTACCAATATAGGGAAAACAATGGCTGGTATTTCGTTTTCTCTTACCTTGGTTAAAAGTTTGAATAAACTCAGTTACCTTGGTTAAAACTCGGTTTGAAGAATTTGAACAAGTGTGCTAATTTTTCTAAACATACTTTTATGGTCCTATGAACATGTCATACATATAATTTCTGAATTTATATTTATTAAGATTCCAATTCGTATACTCCCCCGCCTAGGCCGATTACTCGCTACAAGTTAGCCTAGCGAGTTTTACAACCATGTTAACATGCTAAAGTTAAACACTATATCAAAGGAAAAAAAAGTCACCACTGGAACCTAATATGAGCAAGTGGATCGTTTAGACCTATCACACGAGATTTTACCATTGCTTTGAGGTGGTGATGGCGAAATGGGCGGTGTGGGTAACGGTCAAACTTGTAACCTTCTGGAGTGGTCCAAACAGGTCGGGTTGACCCAAAAAACACTTTTTCTCCAAACCAATTATATGTTCGTAAATATATAGTACTTGAGATCTGATTAGTTTCAAACTTTTATTGATACATATTGATTTAGGAGGCTATGCTTTGGGGGTTTTTGCTTTTGTAAGGAACTTGGTCATTGTCACCTCTACTTTAATGGGTGGATGGTCTCGTGTGCTGGAATTTGACAGTTAATTCTTATGTTACAGAGCTTCCTTTGGAGCCTTCACTTGCAAGAACTTTAATCGAGGCAAATAAAAACGATTGTTTACCCCAAGCATTGACTGTAGCTGCTATGTTATCGGTGGAAGGGACATTGCTTCCTGGAAGAAGGTATACTTCCGAACATTCTGTTTGAATTCATTAGCAAATTGTAAATCTTATATCCTTCCATGCCTTGATTTGCAGCAAACACACAGACAAGAAGAGGAAACAACCTCCTTCAGAGCTTCCTGATGGTTCCGGCTGGGGTGACCATATCCAGTTACTTCAGATCTACGAGCTCTGGGATCAAACCGACTATAGTACTGACTGGGTCAAAGATAACAACCTACAGGTAATATTTTTCTCAAAGTTTAATAATATTTTGTCAAAGTATAATATTATCCTGTTATGTAACTTCTGTGTTTTGCTCAGAAATTTGGTGTTTGGACTCATGGTATGTTTTGTTGAAATTGTATATTCAGGTACGAGGGATGCTTTTTGTAAAAAATGTGAGGAAACAACTGTGTCAAATGATGCAGAAGTTTGCAAAAGGTTAGCCATGAAAATTTATTATCTTATGTGCTTTCGTCTATGTTCAATTCTTATGTTACGCCATTAATGATTTAACAGACGTATTGCTAGAGCGGGCACATAGTATAAGTGAAACAAGTGTTCTATTCGTCAAATATCTATGTTTTGATTGAAATTTTTGATTGATTGATTGTATTTTATTGATACAGGGAGCTTAGATGTAAGGAGAAAGGAAAGACGGAGAGATAGGCAAAACGATTATAAGAATCTAAGAAAGTCTCTGTGTGTCGGCTACGCAAGCCAGCTTGCTGAGCGGATGATGCGTCATAATGGTTATCGAACCGTTGGCTTTAAATCTCAGCTTGTCCAGGTAAGAAACAAGAAATAGCTTTTTATTTGATTATTTGTTTTGTGATTTGTTATGATTTGGTCTTTTGAATCGTGACATCCATCTTCGTGCTCGAGAAGATGTGAAGGGTTTTTCCAAATTACGTTGTGTATCATGAACTTATCTCTACCTCACACCCATACATGCGCAATGTTTGTGAAGTGGAAATGGAATGGGTGACCCCAATATTACAGAAGCTCGAGAAGCTAAACGTCAAGATACTCAGGTACAAAAAAAATTTAAATGTCTTCTTGTTAGCTACATCTATTCTTACATACATGCGTGTGCAGATATGACTACAAGAATTGGTTTGCATTTTGGGACAGAAGCACGTTTCACAAATACTCTATTGCTTGCTGGTGGAAAAATTTCAGACCGAAACCTTTTACCATCTTATAATGCATGTGCATTTAGAAACCCATTTATACTGGAGGTGCTAAAAGGGAAATGTCTCAAATGTGCCAAACGGCCGAACAGGTGAAAGTTGTCCAACGTCGATATTTGATGCATACAACCTCCTAAATTGATTAAAGATTTAGATTACTATCAAGTTATTTATAAAGATTTTCAGAAAGGTGAAAAAAAGCTTGCAGATCAACAAAACCCAAGCTGGCTTGTTTTCACCCGTACTAAAATGTTGCGTTTATCAGACCGGGTGTAACCACTATATAACCCGACCTGCGCATATTGCCACCTCTTATTTATGTGTATATTATTCTGTGATGATGCTAATACCATCCCTAAAACAGTGGTGGATCTAACCAGCCGGAGAAGACAACAGACAACTCAGACGTACCCAAGAAAGATGTAAAGGCTGCCGCGCCCGCTGATGACGCCCAAAGTAGAAACCAAGCTGCTCGTGAGCGCTTCCTTGCCTGTAAAGGAAATAAGTAGCAATATGACTTGATACAGTGATGTTCTGATGAGTTTCCTCTTTCTTCTTACGGCACCATGGTTCTGACTAGTCACCTTTAACCCCCAAACTATTCGTGTAGATCTCCTACGAGGATCAGCTGATAATTGCTGAAGTTGTGGTATATTAAAGAAACACGCAACTGTTATAGATAATTAATGATACATAAACCTCATACAACTGACTAACAGCTAGTAATAGCGTGTGTTCTTTGCCAGCAACACAGTGGTTGTAGGTTCAAGACTAGATTTCCGTTTAACGTTCTTGGAACAGTGGTCAGCATCTTTGCCTGGTATGTTTCATCGTTCAGAAACTAGTAGCTACAAAGTATGAGTTAGTTCAATACTTGTCAGTTGTCAGTGTAAAAATTAGATGATTAAGTTTTTATAATGTGCCACATTTTGAGGTTATAAAAGCTTTTTTAGTATAATATGAAAGTTATATCTTTTTATTCTTCCAGGTAAAGAATGAGGGACAGAAACTCTCACCCCACTTGGTATGCAAAAGTCTTTTGGATCTAGTCATGTATTCATATACGTAAACCACCACTACACGAACAAAACCTGGTTATATCTGGCCGAGTCCCAGCAAAAACCCGGCTCTATGGGTTATATATGGCCAAGACCTGGATATTCCGCCAAGACCTGGCTAAATCTGGCTAGACCAGGATATTCCTGGATATTCCGGCGAAGACCTGGCAGCCAAGACATGTCTATATGTGTAATACTCCCTCTGTCCCGTATTATGTGTCAACTTTCATAATACATAAAGTTTTAGGAAATCTCACTATATATCTGCACTCGCCAATCAAATTACATATTTACCCACTAATTCGGTTCAGATGTAGGATACCTATTATCCCATCCAGAAGTTTTCACTACTCAACCATAGATGATTGAATCATCAAAGGTTTGACCTTCTCAAACTCTAACTCATTAGAGGCCCCAAAAACAAAGATAATACGTGTACAAACGAGATATGAGACGGCCCGAAATAATAAAAACCACTAAACATTTTTTTGGGTAAAGGGTTTAATAACCCTCGTAAATTTATTATCTCAAAAAACAATTAAATAAAAGGATGTGAGTTCTCAAACGTCACATATACGGGAAAACAAACGCACCATCCGTGCTTAAAATCTAACATATCGTAAGAATAACATACCAAACTTATGAGACCTACAAACGCTATTTATGTTGACCACGAAGACTTATATCAAACTTGTTAGCAAACCTCATTTGCTCGTCAGCCAAGCCACAGTCATCAAAGTAATCCTATAGTACGGGTCTTCAATATAAGTCTCTCTTTATTGTTCATAATTCCGCACCACTACACTTTTTGTTAACCTTTGTAACTGTTGATGCCATATAACTATGCTAGTTTAATCGAACACCTCTTCCGCTACACTATCACTATTCCGCATTAACGAGATAATGACCTTTTTTAACGACTTCCCATCATCATCCAAAAGCACAAGTTTTTCATCCGACGTTTGTCTTTCTAGGCCATTAACCATTTCGGCTAAAAGGGTAGTAGTTGGACTACCAAATGCCTCAGATGAGGTCGCGTGAGAAGAAGAAACCACGTCATGGCGGACAAAAAACAACCCAGCTTATGTTAGTTGTAGAAGAAGGTACTGCTAACTGCTTTGTCAATATATTAAGTCTATTGTTAGATTGTTTAACGTTATCTAATAGACATCTTGGACCGTTATCCATTAAATTAAAGTTAGTCAAGGAATTAGTTTAGGATAGACAATGGATGATTAAAGTAATCCATCAAGTCACTTCAAGTAACTTCAAATGTGATTATACATAGAAGGTAGTTATCATCAATCAAACTAGTTTTAATGCCCGTGCACGCACGGGGTTTAGACATTATGTTTTTTTAAATACATGTATGATTTTTATTTTTATTTTGTTTTATAAGTTATGTTATAGAGTATTATCGAAATCATATGAAGAGAATAGATTCATATCTTATATATATTATATGAGCTTGAGGATAATTACTAATTTTTTTTTCTTTTGATTTACCTGTTAACTAACTCGACATTGTGAGCCGACTAATCTCTACAAAACTACTCTTTTAGGTAGCCCGAAGTCGGCTCATGTGAACCTTCGAGGCCACAAGGGGATTAGTTTTCTCCTCGTTATATTCGAACCATTGACCTCCACTTTGGAAGGCTGGTTATCTTACCGTTGGGTATGCAGTTGATATTGTATATGTTTTATGATTCTAGTTGCATTATTGAGTCAGCTATACTTAAGATTAATGGTCACACTTTGTGTTAAAACATGTAAAAATTTAGCTTCGCAATCGAATTTAAAAGCATCAAGTTGAGTTATCAAAATCGTCAATATTTATAGAATATAGAAAGCTAAAAAACTCAAATAAGTATTATGTTTCGTACATACAATATGTTTTGGTCAAACAAAGATTTACTTATTGTATATCTTTAATACATATACAAATATAAAAAGAGTTTTACCCATTTTTCCGTCACCAACACTTTTTTAAGATATAAAAGTAGCCTAGATTGTTATATATGATTTATAGGCATACATACATGTCAATGGAATAAAGACTTTTTGAGAAATTTAAATGTTAGAATTTTAGTACGTATTAAACAAAAAGAAAAAAAATGCAATTCTTCCAAACACATCAATGAATAGCTAGAAAACCCTTTTTATTAATTTATGATATTTTATGTGCTTCGGTGTTTTTTTATTTGGTTGTACAATATAATTTCAGACCGACAATGAAAAATCCATCAAAAAGTCTTCGGGTAGATTTGAGATGTGATTAGATAGTGTTAAATCTTTGTTTGGAAGTAAAAAATTGTTTACGTTTGTAATATTTTAAAATATAAAGTCTACGGGTATAAAGTTTAAGGGGTTATTTGTTTATTTTTTAAAGTTATAATAAAACATGTAAATTTATAAATTTACACTTAACTTCATATAATTTATTTAAAATTAAAAATCACTAAATTTTTATTAATTACCTCCACTTTTTTCAAGTTTTTTTCTTCACAAATTTGACACATATATTTTTATGTGTTTTTTTTTCTCGTCATATTTCTCCACCACAAATTTTTAATTTTGACCAAATCGATTTAATTTTGACTTTTTATTGACCAATCAGATCACACGATTTTGCCTACGTGGCAAAATCAAGCGTTCTGATTGGTCTAATTTTTAAATTCATATGATTCAATTTGATGGAAAACTCCGAAATGATGTAATTCTTTTATTATATAAAAGATTTGTCTTGGTCAAGCATCTTTATCACCAATAATTGCTATAGTAACTTTGACTAAGTAGTACATTCTTAATCAAAAGTCATTCATTTCACATGCTCCCTGTCGCAAACTGTTCACATGCAAAACTAAGGATAAAAAGCAGTGTTTTGAAACCCGGTTCGACCCGGCCGGGTCAACCGGTTAAACCGGTTCCGGCCGAAAAAACGGGTCAAATTAAACCGGGTTTCATATTTTCGAAACCCGGTTTGACCCGCCGGGTTTGGAGTAACCCGGGTCATGAGACTCGGCCGGGTTTTGGTTTTTTCATATTTTTTTATAAATAAAACATGTTAATTGTATATATTTGCGACGTAATTTTAATTTGACATGTTATATTTGTTAATAAAAAGTCTTTAGGCTTAATATATGGAATATTTCATGATTTATATATACTTTCTTTCTAATTATTGAAAATATATATATATATATATATATATTTTTTATAAAACCGGGTTGACCCGGCGGTCCAACTGGTTGAACCGGTAACCCGGCGACCCGGTGACTCGACCGGGTCGATTCAAAACCCGGTTTTCAAAACATTGATAAAAAGCCAATACTTGTTCTTATAATTTTAACTAAATTTTCAAAAATGAAGTCACCACAAACAATAGTTTACTTATCATCTTCCTCTCGTATATCTTTTCTCTTTTACGGTCTTGTGCTAATATGTCTTACTTCTGCCACCGTCTCTGCTTCCAATGGTGGTATACTTTATATGTTCCAACATTTATAACCAAACTTCAGAAAGATAACGCCTTTAGATATGTGGTTCTTATCTTGATGCAGAACAAGGCAACATACATCATATTAGCTTCAAGCATGCCTAAAATATACCAAGACGTACTGTATATTTGTAACACCCCCAAAAAATGGGTCGCAGCGGAATATAGATATCCGGGAGCGTTACTTCATAATAACATTGCACAAGATATAAGAACGACCTCTAATTGTGTCGTTTGAAAATGATACATTGGATTTAATAAAATACTTGATACAAAAGCACCATGCTTTAACTTGTTCACCATTAAAAATGTGAAGATTTTACTTCATGAATAATATCCCCAAAATACAATGCACTTGAATCTTTATAGCCATGATTCCAAAAATATAGACCACCAATGTATTCTTGTACCTTGAAATCCTGAGAAAACATGCTTAAAATGGTCAACATAAAGTTGATGAATTCATAGGTTTATATCTGTATAAAATAAAACCGCAAGATTTCCCTCGTGATTATGCAACCTGTGCACTCATCACAAAATTTGCATTACGTGTTACCCTAAGCTCATGACACTGAAGCTCGACATAAATAAATATCATATAAATGGCCTACCTTGCCCATATTGATGTTCTAACCCAGAACATCCCAAATCTGCCATGTTATACGTTCGTTCCCGGTGATAGCTAATCACCCGAACGGAGGCGTCACCCCTAAATAGATCTATTTATAACACCCACGCTCACCCTCCAGGTGATTTACAGTTCATGATAGTGGGCACATTGGGTTATCGCTACTTAGGCAAACACGTAATCAATATAAAATATCCACTTGCGTCCATTTATAGAAACAAAGCATGTTCTCACCCAAAAAATATATATAAAACCAGTAAAACATGGGGCTATGAACTCACCTCGAGTGGGTTAATCAATAATATACTTCACAAGTGAAAAATGCGTCACGTAAATCGCCCGAATACAACCTAAACAATTATAGGCCGTATAAGTACTAAGTACCTTGATTAACTAACATCATATATAATTCTATATAGCTACATCACCATCTAATTGAGTTTGTGAAATTAAATCGCATTTAATACATATTAATCATGTATTTGTATTCTCGTAATCGTTAAATGATTTAATCGCCTTTATAAAATAATATTTATAAAGTTTAAAACAAGTATAAATATGATTTAAGTGATTCTAAAAAGATTCCTAAATTTTTTTATTAAAAACGAACCAACACTATTCACGTCAGGAAATAATGCACAAGTGTAAAATTGTGTGTAACTTTCGCGTTTTAAGCCCGTTTCTTATGTCCATGCTTTCGTATTAAGACGAGTTATCAAAATTTGATATTTTTATATTTTTAGTCCTCTGATGAACAATGATTTTTACTGTTCATACCAGTTATAAACTTATTTTTATAGTTTTAGTTATCGTAAAACCCGTAAATGTCGTATTTTATTCGTTATAGCTCCGTTTTTAGCGATTCTTTCGAGCAGTCAGTTCACGTATTAAAAAGCTTTATTATCATATAAATGATGTTTTCCAAAATAAATGTCCTTGATGAACAGTAACTTTTTATAAAATTTATTAAAAGCTTTAGTTATCATGTTTGTATGATTTTCTTCCCCTCAGTCTATGATACCGTTATGTTTCATTTAAAGTACCTCTTTTAAGATATACAATATCATAAGACTGATTTAAACGTATAAGATATGTGTTTGAATCCTTAAGTTAAAAAAATTTGTTTTTGTTGTTTTTATTTTTCAAATTTTTAGTTGTTTTTGGTTTAGTTTTTGAAAAAAAAAACTTTTTTAGTTTTTGAAAAAGAAAATCTTTTTTGAGTTTTTTTTTATTTTGATTTTTGAAATTTATTTACAAATGGTTTTGATGTATGATCTTTCATTCAAGAAGACAACTTTGCGAGACGTTCCAACTGTGTTGGAGTCATACCAACCGCATTACCAATCTTGTGACTAAAATCTCCAAGACCTTTCCTTAGGAAGGGCTTTTGTGAATAGATCAGCAAGCTGGTATTCCGTACTGACAAAGTATAAGTCAATTGTACCTTTCTCAACATGCTCTTTGATAAAATGATAACGGATGTTAAGGTGTTTTGTTCTTGAATGTTGTACTGGATTGCAAGATATGGTAATTGCACTTTGTGAGTCACAATAGATCGGAATCGTATTGTAACGAAATCCATAGTCCAGCAGCATAACATGCAGACAAAGATACGTACTCGGCTTCCGCAGATGACATAGCTGTACAATCTTGCTTTTTTGACGACCAACTGACTAGCTTTTCTCCCAGAAATTGAATGCCTCCAGATGTACTTTTGCAATCATCATTACACACTGCATGGTCTGCATCTGCATATGCAATTAGCTCAAACCCAGAATCCTTCGTGTACCAGAGACCCATGTTAATGGATTGTCTTAGGTAGCGAAAGATCCTTTTGACCTCTTTGAGGTGTTTTTCAGTTGGGCGTGCCTGATAACGCGCACTTACAAATGTCACAAAGGCAATGTCTGGTCGACTAGCAGTAAGATACATAAGTCCCCCAATCATACTACGATACTTAGTTTGGTCTACTGGGATACCTTGTAAATCTGCATCTAGTTTAGTAGTAGCCATTGGTGTGCTAATAGTATCACATTTTTCCATCCCGTGTTTTTTAAGAAGATCCATAGTATATTGTGATTGACATATAAAGATACCCCGGGGTGATTGATGAACTTGAAGTCCGAGAAAGAACTACATTTCACTGATCATCAACATTTCAAAATTATCTTTCATGAGTTTTTCAAATCTTTTTGCAAAAACTGGTTTAGTTGACCCAAAAATTATGTCATCGACATAGATTTGAACTAACAAAATATCATCCCCGTGTCTCCTTGTAAACAATGTCAGATCGACAATACCTTTTGTGAAATGGTGTTCGATTAGAAACGAGGAAAGCTTGTCATACCAGGCTCTCGGGGCTTGTTTGAGACCATATAGAGCTTTCTTAAGACAATAAATGTGGTTAGGAAAGTCTGGATCTAAAAAACCATCTGGCTGTTGTACAAAACTTCCTCTTTTAGTGGACCGTTTAGGAATGCTGTTTTAACATCCATCTGGAAAATCGGAAATTTCTTTTGAGCCGCATATGCCATAAAAATCCTGACAGCTTCAAGTCTCGCAACTGGTGCAAGCGACTCCTCGAAATCTATTCCCTCCTCTTGACCATATCCTTTGGCAACTAAATGATATTTGTTCTGAATTACTGTATTTTCAGCATCAGTCTTGTTTTCCAAATCCACTTTACTTTGATTATGTTTCTACCAACAGGACATTCGACAAGTTCCCAAACATCAAGGTGTTTGAACAGATTAAGCTCATCTTGCATGGATTCGATCCAGCTGTGATCAAGCATAGCTTCCTTGATATTTTTCGGTTCGATCGTACTTACTGTGAGTGCATACATACAAACTTGTTTAATAAAAGCATACGAAATATTTCGAAATATTTCGTTTAATTCTAAGTTTATGTATTACATAAACTTTTATTATGTGATAAACCTTGGTGAATGATATGTTAGCCATTCAATTTGTGATTAGCCGTATATAATTGATTAGCATAATTGATTGATTAGCATGATTAATGTAATTAGTATTTACCCAAAATAGCTAGCATGATTAATGGGTAATTGGTATTTACCCAAAATATCATTATTAGAAACAAGACGACATAGTACATCAATTCCTAGATGTCCAAGCCGTTGGTGCCACGTATGTTGAATGACTAGAAAAACATGCGGAATTGGAGAAGGAGCCGTTACTGGATAGAGATCTCCAGTGCTATCACATCGGAGAAGCACCCGGCGTGTCATAAAGTCCTTAACAGAAAAACCAAATGAGTCAAATTCAATAGTACAATTATTTTCTCGGACAAACTGATGGACATAAATCAAATTCTTAACAATATGAGGTGTGATAAGGACATTATTCAAATGTAAAGGTTGAGTGAGAGTTGGCAATATGCTATGTCCCGTGTTGGTGACAGGAATGGAGTGACCGTCACTAACAAAGATAGATGGGTACAAACCTGAATTAAAAACCATACTTAAACTATTAATTGAACTATTCAAGTGAGAGCTCGCACCTGTGTCCATATTCCAAGCATCGGTATTTGGGTTATGTAGAGTCCCGACCATAAAAGGGAGCTTTTGAGAATTTAATATTTTTTTTCCCTTATATATTTGAGAAAATTCTCATAATATAAATACCCCCACTCACAAACACAAACACAAACCAATTCAATCAACTCTTCTTCATAAACAACGATTACTAGTAGGGGTGTTCAAAAAACCCGAGAAACTGACAAACCGAGCCGAACCGCTCAACCCGAAACCGAAATAACCCGAAACCAAAAAAACCGAAACCAAAAAAACCCGCTTATTACGGTTCGGCTTCGGTTTTTATTTTTAGGTATCCGCGGTTAACCGAACTGAACCGTGCATAATATATGTCATGTCATGTTTTGTGGTTTTGTAGTTTTTATAGTTTTGTAGTTTATGTTTATATTTATCTTATATCCCACATCGCCCTAGAAGGTAAACATGTAATTTAGTCCCAATTTATCCAACAACTTAACAAGTAACTCCTCAGTATTATTGGTACTAGACATTCGGGGATTAACATTAGATGTATGTTTTGCATTTGAATCATGAACATACTTGCACTCACTACCAAAACGACAAGAGCCCTTTGTGAAATTAAAACACGGTCGCCACGATTTGATTTGAGGATTAAATGGGCTGCATATTAGTACCTGTTTGAGCCTTAAGAAAACCATAGGGAAAGGAATCCGCGGGAAGAGCAACCTCCTTAGTCTTCAAACGCATCTCCTCCGCAACCAACAAAGAACGTACCGTCTTAAGATCGGAAAAGGTGTTTTGATAGTGCATATATCCACAAACTTGAGTATACTAGTCCGGGAGTCCAGTAATAGCATAGTGAACCACGTCTTTATCATTGACAACACAATCAAGACTTGTTAAAGTGGTAACAAGAGACTTGATTTTCTGAAAATACGCCTCCATACTTAAAGTTCCAAGTTGAATAGACCGCAACTCCGTCTTTAAAGTGGAAGCATGAGTCCGTTTGTTGTCTTTAACAATATTGGTAAGGATATCCCAAGCTTCCTTAGCCTTGTTTGGTCGTGCTACTACCAATCGTTTTTGTAGAGGGTCCAAGATGGTTGTAAAAATCCATGATAAGATGATTTTGTCGAATTTAAGCTCATCCAGAGTAAAGGGAGCGGATGTGCTCGTGGGAGTAGCATTGCCAGGAGTTCCAGGAATGAACTTAAGAACATCATAGCCCGAATATAGTTGATCGAAAAAATACTCTCAAGATCCATAATTCCAGTCTTCTAGATCAAGTTTAATAGACACTCGCGTGAGAAGGTGATGGTGCGTCACCAACGAGAGTTTGTCCGATAAGGAGGGAGTAGCGTTAATGACTTATATTTAAGGAAACAATGAAGAGAGGGATTAGGGTTTAGTAGAGGTTTAGAATGGGTTGATATGTTTTTGAGAAGAGGATATTAATGGAACAGTAGCGTGTATAATCAAGGTAAAAAACCAAAAGAATAAACTGTGACCGAAGCACAATTAAAGACGTCGTGACCTTGCACAAAACAAACAATCAAGAGTCGTGACCTTGCAAAACCTTCAACCTGTGATGACCTTACCACTACAACTTTTAACAAATCTATCTAAAAAAAAGGAAAACGAATGATTGTTAGGGATTGGTTTATTGGTTACTGGCAGCGATTACATGTAAGGATGTAAAGATATTGTGTATGATTCTTGTCCGCCGTACACCAGAAACGAGACCCCCAAAATATATAGATCATTTACAATATCTATTTTTGGTAATACCATTTACCCATTATTCATGACTAGCTATTTTTTGTAAATACTATTACATAATCTGCTAATCAATCAATTATACTTATCGATTGATTATATACAGCTAATCACAAATTGAATGGCTAACATGATACCAATTGTAAAAAAAAAACTCTTTTTAGATAGCAAAAACCATAAAAGGGAGCTTTTGAGAATTTAATATTTTTTTTCCCTTATATATTTGAGAAAATTCTCATAATATAAATACCCCCACTCACAAACACAAACACAAACCAATTCAATCAACTCTTCTTCATAAACAACGATTACTAGTAGGGGTGTTCAAAAAACCCGAGAAACTGACAAACCGAGCCGAACCGCTCTTTTTCTTTTTTTTTTTTTTTTTTTTTTAGAACCCGAAAACCGAAATAACCCGAAAAACCAAAAAATCGAAACAAAACAAAACCCGCTTATTACGGTTCGGCTTCGGTTTTTATTTTTAGGTATCCGCGGTTAACCGAACTGAACCGTGCATAATATATGTCATGTCATGTTTTGTGGTTGGGTTGCAAACAGACAGACACCAATTAATGATACATCGGGTATGTTTAAAGTTAGCAGCGAGGGAAACCTGATGCTTTTCAATGGTGGGAACAACATGGTCTGGTCATCCAATTCGACGGTATCGTTGAGGAGTAATAATACGGCGGAGGTCGTGACACAACTTCTGGATAATGGAAATCTTATTGTGAGGGATACAAGTCTAATTTGGCAAAGTTTTGATTATCTTGGTGACACATTTTTACCAGGAATGAAATTTGTGAAGGATTTGGTAACCGGTATGGAGCGGTTCATGACATCTCGGAAGAGTCCTGATGATCCTTCTATAGGTGTGTATATTACTAAATTAGACACAAATGGATATCCACAAATATTGGCATGGCAACGTCAAACATTAGTATCGAGACTTGGACCATGGAATGGTCTCGCGTTTAGTGGCTTTATTATTACTGACATACCAAATCCAATTCTATCACCTGTGTTTGTAGTTAATCAGAAGGAAGTATATTATAAATCTGAACTTAAGAATTCGGTTTTTTTGAGGATAGTTCTAACACGGGACGGAAAGACACTGATTATGCACTGGATTGAGCGAATTCAAGACTGGGCTGTGTATGCGGATCTTGCGGTAGATAGTTGCGGTCGGTTTGGACTCTGTGGTCCATATACTTTCATCAGTCTCTACAACCTTCCATAAACCTTGAGATTTCAAATATGTCTTCATTTTAACTGCCCAAATATGGTAATGCGTTCCAGAAAATACTGGAATTGCAGGAGCAGTAGTTGCACTAGATGCCATGTCTAGGCTGATTTTTTGTGGAATCTCGAAGGTGTTTTACTTAAGTAATATGACAGCCCCTTAAGAAGAGAGCTCTGATACCACTGTAAATGTTTTACAGAAACTGCACTTTATATGAATTAAAGTAGCAGACTTGCTGATATATATTGACAGAGAAGGAAAAGTGAAAACAGAATATTTGAAGGCTGGAGTGATGTGTTCCAGCTTCATATTAACCTTCTATTTATAAGCTTACAAAACTTAGTACATATGCTTTTCTTTGCTTCTAAGTATTCTTACTAGATAAGCTACTTAATAGTTAAGAATACTAAATATCTAATATCCTTAAGAGTTAAGGATACTTAATGTTTAAGGTTCCTTAACAAGTAAGGAATAAGGATGCTTCTAGTGAAGTATCCTTCATGACTAAGAGCTCTTAGGAGTTAAGTTTCCTTAGTGGCTAAGTATACTAAATATTAAACAACAAATCTTAGATACTTCAACACTCCTCCTTAAGATTGTTGTTTGATTTCATAATCTGAGCCTTGAAGTAATTTAGCTTCTTTCCGGTAATCGACTTTGTAAGCATATCCGCGAGTTGAGTTTCAGATGTGCAGTATTTGAGCTTGACTTCTTCATTCTTCTCAGCTTCTCGAATGGCATGATACTTAACATTGATATGCTTTGTTCTTCCATGTTGCACGGGATTTTCTGCTATTGCTATAGCAGACTTGTTATCGCAGAAGATTGCAGTTGGACCTTCTTGAGTTAGATCCAAATCGGACAACAACTTTCGAATCCAAATAGCATGATTTACAGCACCCGCGACTGATATATATTCTGCCTCTGCAGAAGATTGTGCGACAACGCTTTGCTTTTTGGAGTTCCAACAAAATACACCCGAACCAAGAGTAAAAATATAACCAGAAGTACTCTTCGAATCATCAATGCTTCCGGCCCAATCACTATCAGCATATCCCTCAAGTTTCACATCTTTGTTTCTTTCGAACATAATTCCAAGATCAAGAGAACCTTTCACATATCTTAAGACTCTCTTTGCAGCTCCCAAATGAGAACTAGACGGTTCACCCATAAACCTTGATAGGAAACTGGCTGCAAAGGCTAAATCTGGTCTTGATATAGTTAAGTATAGTAGGCTCCCAACAATGCTTCTAAATCGAGTTGGATTGACAAGCTTCTTGCCATCATCTTTTGATAACTTACACTTGTAGACTAGTGGTGAAGTAACCGGTTTGCATAAGAACATCTTGAATTTCTTGAGCATATCACTCGCATACTTCCTTTGAGAAATATGAACACCGTTAGGTAGTTGCTTGATTTCCATGCCAAGAAAATAGGATACTAGTCCCATATCTGACATATCAAATTCAGATTCCATTTGTTTCTTAAATTTCTTAACAAGATGATCGTTACTTCCAATCACAAGTAAGTCATCAACATAAAGAGAAATAATCAATCTCTCTTGAGAATTAAATTGCTTTATATAAAGAGTTGACTCACTTGAACTCCTCCTGAAGTTATGATTCAGCAAATGAGCATCGATCTTAGCATACCACGCCCTTGGTGCTTGCTTAAGACCATAAAGTGCTTTGTAGAGTCGATAAACTTTTTCTTCTTGGCCAACAACTTCAAAACCTTCAGGTTGTTTTACATAAATCTCCTCCTCAAGTTCACCATTGAGAAATGCGGATTTGACATCAAGATGGTGAATTTTCCAATTTCGTTGAGCAGCTATAGCTATTAATAACTTGATTGTGTCATGACGAGCAACGGGAGCAAAAGTATCTTCAAAATCTACACCGACAACTTAAGAGTAGCCTTTCACGACCAATCTTGCTTTATGCTTTGATCCGTCAGGCTGAAAATTAGTTTTGTAGACCCATTTCACATCTATAGCATTTTTCCCTTTTGGCAAGTTGACAAGCTTCCATGTGTTTTTTTTCTTGATCATTTCAAGTTCGGCCTTCATTGCATCAATCCATTCAGAATGCTTGGAAGCATCCATGTAACTTACAGGTTCAATAATCAAGTTACAAGACTCGTAAACATCAACAAGCGGTCTTGTTCTTAAAACATCATTGTCGGTTATGTCTTCAATATCAAATTCAGGAATATCAACTTCATCATGGTATGTTTCATTTGAAAACGTATCTTCATGCCTTTTAACTTCATCTATATTCCAGTCCCAGTAGGCCCTTTCATCAAAAGTCACATCTCTGCTGATTACAATTTTACTATCAGTGAGATCATAAATTCTATATCCTTTTGATTCTGTTGCGTAGCCGACAAAGATGCCTTTTCTTGACTTTGCATCAAGCTTTTATCTTTTAATGTCTGGAATATGATAATAAGAGATAGACCCGAAGACTTTTAAGTGTTGAATTGACGGTTTGATTCCCGACCAAGCTTCAATCAGAGTTTTACCGCTCACGACTTTTGTTGCTAATCTGTTCAGCAAATATAAAGATGTAGCTACTACCTCGGCCTAAAATGTCTTTGGTAGTTTCTTCTCGTACAACATTAATCTCGCCATCTCCATAACCATTATGTTCTTTCTTTTGGAAACTCTATTTTGTTGAGGCGAGTATGGAACTGTAACTTGGTGAATTACACCTTGTTGCCGAAGTAAATCTTCAAACTCGTTTGACGTATATTCTCCACCATTATCATTTCTCAGAATACGCAAAGTACCGCCACTTTGCACTTCAACAAGTTTCTTAAAAGTTTTAAATATTGAAAATACCGAAGCTTTGCTGCTAAGGAAATAAACCCAGCACATTCTTGTATAATCGTCAATGAAAAGAACGAAATATTTATTATCGCTCCAAGATGATGTAGACATAGGACCGAAAATATCAGAATGCTTATGTGTAGCTCTCGTCACACCAGCTTTTGAGAAAGGTAACCTGCGACTTTCCCCCAATTCATAACCTTCACACTTAGAATCAACTTCACTAATGGGAGGTATATCTCTCACCAACTTAGTGGAATACATATGCTAAAGTGTTCTGTAATTGAAGTGACCAAATCTTTTGTGCCACTTCATACTATCATCTTCAGTAACACTAAAAGCACTAGCATTTATCAAGCTTCAAATAATAGCTATCACTTACCATATCAAGGGTAGCTATTTTGACATCGCGAGAATCAGTAATAACGCATCGCGGTGTCATTTTAATTCACCACCAATAGTCATTCTTTATCCTTTTGTGGCACGCATAAACAAACTATCGCTTCAAGTCAGTCACATATAAAAACTCTAGAAAATATTTGGTACCTTTCTTTGTGTTGATAGCTATAGTACCTCTTCCTTTTGCTCGAGTATAACGTCCATCACTCCCAGCTCACTCTTTCGGGATTTTCTTTGGTGTCGAGACCTATTAAAGAAAGATACTTTCGAGTCATAAGACTTGATGTCATTCCACTATCCAATAAGCCATGTAATGGCTATCTGTATGTTTACAAGAAGATTGCAGTCGCCATGAACAAATGCTCATCAACAACCTAATCCTCCTTGGAAACCATTTGCTTTGCTTGACCCCTAGTATGTTGACGACATTTCTTTATTCTACAATACTTCTCGAGATGTCCAAACTTGTTGCAAAAGTTGCACTTGAAGTTTGGTTTATCTTTGAACCAACAATCTGATTCTTGATGATTTGTGTTTCGACAAATATTACATGGAGGAAAAGTACCTTTCTTTGATGTGGAAGAAGAGTTTTGTGAGGTTGAACCTTTGTTGTTCCCCTTGAAATTTCCTCTTCTGAAAGTGTTTTGTTTTGAATTTCCATCCTTGTTACTTCTAGAAGATACTCGAAAAGCACCTTCTACTTTCTCCTCTGATCTAATAGAAACTCTTTGCTCTTGTGCTTGGAGTTTACTAGTTAGTTCAGAAACCGTAAGCGTATCAAGGTCACAAGACTCTTCTATGGCAGAAATTTTTGCTTCAAACTTTGGAGGAACGCTGATCATCATCTTCTCCACTACTTTCTGATCTGTTACAACTTCTCCATAAAGCCTCATCTGATTAACCACGTCCATCATCCTTGCTGAGCAATCTTTCACCAGCCCGTCATCTTTCATTCTTAATAATTCAAACTCTCTTTTGAGAGTTAATAATCTGACAGCTTTTACTCTATCAGTACCTTCAAAGGTTTCTTAGAGTTTATCCCCTTTGGTGTCTCCAAGTCTATTATGGAGGTGAAAATTTGATCGGCAATACCCGAATGCAAACAGGTTAGTGCCTTGTCCTTCTTCAGCGACTCAGTTTCGTAAGTTCTTAACTGAGCAACCGTTGGGTTTTCTCCGAGTGCCGGAATACTTTCATCAGTCTCTACAACCTTCCATAAACCTTGAGATTTCAAATATGTCTTCATTTTAACTGCCCAAATATGGTAATGCATTCCAGAAAATACTGGAATTGCAGGAGTAGCAGTTGCACTAGATGCCATGTCTAGGCTGATTTTTTGTGAAATCTTGAAGGTGTTTCACTTAAGTAATATGACATCCCCTTAAGAAGAGAGCTCTGATACCACTGTTAATGTTTTACCGAAACTGCACTTTATATGAATTAAAGTAGCAGACTTGTTGATATATATTGACAGAGAAGGAAAAGTGAAAACATAATATTTGAAGGCTTGAGTGATATGTTCCATCTTCATATTAACCTTCTATTTATAAGCTTACAAAACTTAGTACATATTCTTTTCTTTGCTTCTAAGTATTCTTGCTAGATAAGCTACTTAATAGTTAAGAATACTAAATATCTAATATCCTTAAGAGTTAAGGATACTTAATGTTTAAGGTTCCTTAACAAGTAAGGAATAAGGATGCTTCTAGTGAAGTATCCTTCATGACTAAGAGCTCTTAGGAGTTAAGTTTCCTTAGTGGCTAAGTATACTAAATATTAAACAACAAATCTTAGATACTTCAACAGTATAAAGTTGACATTCTAACTGCACTGGGATTTGCGTTTAGGATTTGCGTTTTTGACATGCTTATTAGCTTACGCATCTTTTTAGGACTCTAAACCCCTTTTTAGTATTCAAAAGGAGAAACATGTGGTTCTTATTTTATTTACTTATTTTTTCTGAAACTGAACTTTTTATTAAATGACATGTTTTCAGCTTGTTTATTTTGTTTTGAAAGCTCAATCTCAAAACGTTCATATTGTATTGTTTTCAATCTCAACTGATGATCTACTACAACAAACTGATCAACATCATAAGAATGAAGAATTACACACTGAAGATCATTATACAAACATTCCTCCAAGAGTCGATCGTTTGTTTGTGAAAGCTTCTCTCTTTTTTTTAAAAAAAACTTTTCTTTTCCAAAGAACATTGATTTACCTTTTCTTCCATTGAATAAAAGATTTCCATCATTTCCATTATTTCTGATTGAAATGCATTTTACAAAGTCGTTATCTTAGCTCGAATTGAGTTGACAACGGGTTTTATATCTTTTAGAAAAACCTCTTTGATTTGATGTCAAAAACTGCCATCCCAATTAGATACAGTTATGGTTGTCTTGTCTTTTACAACTGTTGGGATTTTAGATCTAATTTAACAATTAAACATATCACGAGTACGCAGCGGAAAGATCAAACACGTATAGAACTTATAATTAACAAGGGATTAAAGATATGTACCTTTTAGCAAGAAACGTTACACTGCTTATAGCAATAAACGTTACACCATCTTTAATATATGCGTGTGTATAACACCACGCGAAACCACCAAGGATTAAAAGAATAATCCCTCTAAGTTTACACACACAATACGTTCTTAGCAAACAACGTGTATGCTAGTACTAGTAGTGTTTAGCCAAACGATCTCTTCTTCGTCTTTGAATCTATCAACACACGAATAAAACCCCACCTTCTTTGTTTAATCGCCACACGAAAACCCTAAGGGTTTGTTTGTTCGATCGCACATCAAGAGGAAGGAAAAACCGAAACCCTTTTGTGGGTTTGGAGCCGGTCGAACACAAAGAGAGACAAGGGAGAGATTTAGGGATTTTAGAGATTGAAGTTATGAGCATACAATCACCCTAAGACCTCCTTATATACTCCTCTTAACTTAGTGAGCAAACAAAGTCTCCCACCTCCTCTTGGAGGGGTATTTGTCCGACTAGAAGAAGGAGAGGGGCAAACCGCACCCTTCCTTTATTCGGTTTTACATATTTAGTCCTTTAAACCTTTTAACGACTTAATAATTATTTCTTGTTAAACATTTAACGATCGTTTGTTAAAACACTAATTAATATATTACATTAATATATTAAATACGTTGTTCTACTTATTAACGTGTGCGTCCCCTTAAGCTCGAATAAATTAATAGAATATATAATTTAAATTTGTTCATAATCAACACTCCCATGACATGTATAAATTTTACCAATTTATCATTGATAAGCGTTTCTAGCCAAAGTCAATGCTCCCGAAACATCCGAGTGTGGTTATAAAGACACGGACAATGATTCTATAAAATTTACAATCCCTTTGTTTCCGATACCGTGATAAAAATGGATATGGATCAATGTCATTCCATTATTTAACGATTCTGTTTCTCGTATGTGTAACTAATCAAGATTACCGAAAATCAATGAGACATATCTTCATGAGTTTTCGAGTACGGCCATACACACATCTGATTAATTCTACGAGGGACCCAGTGGCATCATTCTTCAACTATTGAAGGAAACAAAATTCTATATTTACTACAAGTTCCAAGTCATCATGTTTCAAAATTCAACTTATGAAATAGCCCTTATTAGTTATCTATTTTTCAGGATAACTTAGACTAGATCAAGAAGGATTATCCAACATTTTGCATGACCTACTATGTATCTCATGTTAAGGATTTTTGTAAATAAAAATACTTAAAGGTTTACTTTGATGACGACGATCCTTAAAGTTATATACTGTGTATTGGGGAAATCATAATATTCATCTTTGAATTTCATGTGAGTTTGGTGGACATATCCTTACTATCTACAATATCACAATTCACTCAGAAATGTCTTAATTTAAACAATATCCCATATTGTTAATCACAACGGATTAAATTTAGAATAATAAACTATTTATTCATGGATTTAAACATGCAAAGATAGGACACAATTTAAGATATATATATATATATATATATATATATATATATATATATATATATATATATATATATATATATATATATACCTTATAATATATATAACAAAAATACAAGTTTCATTATCATAAAATTAAATTGTTCAAAACCCTTATCCAAATATATAACACATATCTACATGAAACTCTAGCTAAACGAAGTCCCTTGATCCTTGAATGTGAGTAAGCTTTGTTTTAGATAAATCCTTCGTAAAAGGATCAGCCAGATTGTCATCTGTGTGAACTTTAAGGAATCTTATTTCGCCTAGTGCAATACTCTCGCAAACATAATGATATCTCCTATGGTAGTGTCTGGCGCCTTTCTGAACTCCTGGTTCGTTAGCAAAATGAAGTGCAGCTGAATTATCGCAAAACATTCTAATAGGTTCATTTATTGTTGGTACTATACCAAGCCCTGAAATAAACTTCCTAATCCAAACAGCTTCCATCGCAACTTTCGAAGCAGCTATGTATTCAGCTTCTATAGTAGACATTGCAGTAGTACTTTGCTTGGAGCTCTTCCAGTCCACTGAGCCTCCATTCAAAGTGAAGACATATCCTGTCTGAGATTTTGTGTCATCTCTATCAGTCTCAAATCCAGCATCACAATAGCAATCAACTCTAAGTTTAGCTTCCGGATTTCCACCATAAACCAAGAACATATCTTTAGTATTTCTTAAATACTTAAGAATATTTTTCACAGCAGTCCAGTGACTTTCACCGGGCATCTGTTGAAACCGGCTTGTAATATTTTACGCGAATGCAACATCAAGTCTAGTGCATCTTACTGCATACATAATGGAACCCACTGCCGAAGCATAAGGTACATTTTGCATACACTTCACCTCTTTAGGTGTTGAAGCACATTGTGTTTTGTTCAAGTCAAGTCTTTCTTGCATGGGGATATGACTACGTTTGGAATTATCCATCTTATATCTCTTTAAGATCTTATCCATGTAAGCATTTTGACCAAGTCCAATCAATCGCTTTGACCTATCTCTGTAGATTTTGATTCCAAGAATAAATGCTGCTTCCCTTAAATATTTCATAGCAAAACACTTTCCAAAATAATATTTCACACTTTGTAAACTTGGAATGTGATTTCCCATGATGATTATGTCATCAACATACAAGATGAGGAATGTAACATTACTCCTACTAGCCTGTTGATATACACATGGCTCATCAAGATTTTGAGTAAATCCAAACTTTTTGATTTCCTCATCAAATCTATTATTTCAGCTTCTTGCTTAAGACCATAAATGGATCTTTGAAGCTTGCATACTTTTTTGGGATGATTAGGATCAACAAAACCTTCAGGTTGTACCATATAAATATCTTCATCAAGATAACCATTTAAAAAGACAGTTTTGACATCCATTTGCCATATCTCATAATCATAGTACTCCGTTATAGATATGAGAATCCTAATAGCTCTAATGTCAGCGATGGGTGAGAACGTTTCTTCATAATCAACCCCGTAGAGTTAAGTATAACCCTTTGCTACAAGATGAGCTTTATAGGTGTGTATAATACCATCCATGTCAGTCTTTTTCTTAAAAATCCACTTACTCCCAACAGTCTTATAGCCAGGAGGAAGATCGACCAAGACCCATACAATATTGTCCATCATGGATTATATTTTCGCATTCATAGCATCAATCCACTTATTAGATTTTGAATTTAACATTATAACTTTATAGCTAGTAGGTTCATTAAGATCCCCTAGACTATGTTCCTCCGCCTCTACATTTAGACATAAGCGATTTGGAACTCGACGTGCCCTTTCGGACCTACGAATCAGAATCACTTCCTCTTGAGGTGGTTCAAAACCTTCAACCTTCATAGGAATTTTGCTAGTGATTTCAGAAGGTGATGTATCTTCATCTTGAATTTCTTCAAGATCTATGGCTGTCCCAATGACTTCTTGAGTTATGAGATTTTTCTCAAAGAACTCAGCATACCTCGCAGCAATTATTTTGTTTTCAGGTGGGAAGTAAAAATAGTAACCCATCGTTTTCTTTGGGTATCCTATGAAGATACACTTAACAGATCTTTGTTGAAGTTTGTCAGGCGTATCCCGCTTCACAAGCGCCTCACAACCCCAGACCTTTAAGTAAGACAAGTTTGGAACTTTTCCATACCATAATTCATATGGAGTCTTATCAACCTTCTTGGTTGGAACCATATTGAGAATGCGTGTTGCAGACTCTAGAGCATAATCCCAAAAGGATAACGGTAGAGTTGTAAGATTCATCATAGAACGAACCATGTCTAACAAAATATGATTTCTCCTTTTAGACACTCCATTGTGTTATGGTGTATATGGAAGAGTAAGCTGTTGGACAATTCCACAAGCTTTAAGATAATCTTTAAACTCTTGGGTTATGTATTCGTCACCTCGATCTGATCGAAGATCCTTGATTGTCTTCCTTGGTTGATTTTCTACTTCATTCTTAAACACCTTGAATGTTTCAAAGACCTCATGTTTATGTTTAAGAAGATAAACATAACCATAACGACTATAATCATCCGTGAATGTAATGAAGTAGCTAGCACCTTGTCTTGACACATGTCTAAGTGGACCACACACATCAGTATGTATTATTCCAAGAAGATCAGTCGCCCTTTCGGGACGATGTGGAAACGATTTCCTTGTCATCTTGCCCGATAAACAAGATACGCATTGATCAAATGACTCATCATCTGTTGATTTTAAAAACCCTTCTTGTTGCAGCTTTTCAATACGTTTCTTACTTATATAAGCAAGACGGTAGTGCCATAGACAAGTAGAGTCCAAATTATGCTTGGCTCTTTTAGTGCTAACATTATAAATAGAATTAACATTTGGTACAAGATCATGCATATCAATTTCATAAATACCATTACTGGGAATAGCATTAAAATAAAACACATTGTTCTTAGAAACTGAAATTCCAAAATCCGTAAAACACTGGACAAATCCATTTTCTACCAAACGGTGAACTGAAACAACACCTCTAGTTATAGAAGGTGCATAATGACAATTGTCTAAACAAATCACAAGGCCATTAGGCAAAACTAAGTCATAACTTCCAATAGCTTCTACTTGTGCACGAACACCATTGCCCACGTACAAATAGAGTGCTCCTTGTTTCAGTTTCCTTGCTTCTCTAAATCCCTGTTTTGTAATACAAATGTGAGTACCACAACCAGTGTCATACACCCAGGATTTATTAGGGAAAGCAAATAATTCTATTGTGAAGATACCTGAAGAACTGGCAGAGCCAACTTGCTTCTTTTTCTTCAACAACTCAGCAAGATAAACAGGACAATTCCTCTTCCAATGACCTACCTCCTTGCAGTGGTGGCAGGTGTCATCCTTAGTTGGGTGATCTTTAGCAGAAGGTTTAGGGTTTCTAGGCTTAGGAATATAAACTTGTTTATCATTTCCTTTGCCATTAGCTTTACCCTTGCCTTTAGCTTTAAGCGATTTCTTTTTGGCTTTCTGGATTACTTGTGGTGTTTCAGCCTTTTTAGGTAAACCTTTTTCATGCTCAATGAGCATAGCATGTAGTTCACCAATTGTCTTCCCCGTGTTATGCATATTGTAATTTCTCACAAATCTAGCAAAATCTTTAGTGATGCCATTCAAGATAAGACCAACAGTAAGATCTTGTGGTAGCACATAACCAAGACATTCCAGTTGATCTACATATCCTTTCATCTGTAGAACATATGCAGCAACTGGTTTACCCTCCTTTTGTTTGCAAGCATAGAAAGTTTAGATTAGATTAAACCTCTCCACTCCAGCTTGTTTCTCAAACATAGATTTAAGCTCCTAAAGCATCTCATAAGGTGAATAATTTTCAAATTGTCTATGAAGTTCAGGAGTCATACTACCGAGCATAAGATAAGCCACCTCATTATATGCATCATATATTGCATTCCATTCTGCCAGCACATTTGCTGCGGAATCAGCTGCAGGAGCAGGAGGAATAGGCTGTTCAATGACAAATATTTTCTTTTCAACTCTCAAGACTAACTTAAGTTGAGGAAACCAGTCATTGAAATTATTTTCAGAAAGTTTTTCTCTTAGCCGAATGGTTTATGTTTTGAACATGGTGTGCCATCTACAAAACATAGTTAAAGTTCAAAAATTAATATTTTCGATAATACTCCTTGAAGAAAATGAACTAATGACATTTACCGAGACATTTATCATAGCACTCAATGAGCTCCCCATACTAAATTGAAGGCGCATAAGCAAGCCACACGCAATGTAGTATCAGACCACACCACATCCACACCAATCCAACTTCCCCACGCCCATATTTAATGCAAATATTGTAATTTCTTTCTCCTAACAACACATTGTACCCTGACGCGAGTGACTAATTAGAAGCAGCTACCCAACACCGCAAATACTTTTAGTAAAAGCACCATTTAAGATAAGGACCCACAATACGATCTTCCGTTACCAATATAGCCAAGAAAGACGTGAACTTTCAATTGATCTACATAATCCATTAGTCCAACACATGGTATAACACATATTGCCAGCAACTGGTTTTAACATATAACCCTCTCTTGTTCCTCGCAAGCATGGAAAGTTTTGGTTTGATTGAGGTCTAACCTCTCCAACTCCATCTTCTGTTTTTCAAACATAGCTTTTAAGCTCTTTATCATTTCCGATATGGTGACCTGAAGCTTTTTCAACTGTCTATGAAGCTCAGGATTCATAACTACACGAGGATAAGACAACAACCTCATTATATGCATCATAAACTGCATTCCATTGTGACAAGCCTTTGCCACAGAATCAGCAGTGGAGCCCGCTGGTAATGGTTGTTCAATGACAAACATTTTCTTTTCAACTCTCAAGACTAACTTAAGTTGACGAAACCAGTCATTGAAATTATTTCCAGAAAGTTTTTCTCTTTCAAACATCGACCTGAAAGCCGAATGGTTTATGTTTTGAACAGGTTGTGCCATCTACAAAACATAGTTAAAGTTCAAGATAGTATTTTCCGATAAAAAACTTCCCTTGAAGAAAATTAACTACCCAGTAGTTTATCAAATAAAACACTTAATTTTCTAAGACTATGATCCTACTTGACATACACCAACCACATAGTTGATCTGCTAATGAGGGGTGTACCCAAAAGGTATTGAAACGATCAATAATTGCCACAGTGTAATTCCTAATAGACCATATGGTACTTTACTTATTACAATAATATCTAGTAAGCATTTTGTTATCCCATCTATGCCCATCGATCAAGTCTCCACCTATAACCGAGTTAAGTCGTCCAATCCAAAAAAAACAGTGCATTGTGTAACACTAACGTCTCGAACGAAAAAGTGTACAATCACCTTAGGATCCGATCTACATTACATCTCACTGCAGTTAGTAAAAAGCATAAACATGTGTCTCTTTTTACGAATTGGAATGGCAATAACTTATTTAAAAAAAGATATATATACACACTCTACGAAACACACGAGAGTACGAAGAAGCACTGCTATTACATCTTCGTAATTATAAGATTTTAATAAAACATTACTCAATTAAGTTACTTATACACGGTATCACATATGTATCTACATACACATCTAAGTATAAATAGTGGTACTTTTTTTTTAAATTGACGATTCAACGTGTTTCCAAATATAAAGATTAAAGAATGGTCAAAAACGTATACTGTAGTGACATGTCATGGTTCACGGTAACTCCAATCGAACACGCAAAAAAGCAGAGAATCAAGTTAGCGCGAAGCGTATTAAAAACCTGAGTTCTTTAGGAGTGTTGACCACTTCCGCCTTAAACTTCTCTTATAGTTTGTTCTAGTGGATGAGCTGTACTTCTCATGAGTTCATAGCGTCCAGTTTTAACCATCCAAAATAAAACTTTAATTTGGAAAACACGTTATGAACTATAAATAGTCCATAATAAATTTGATTTCATAATAATTAGTCGTGTTTATATTTATTTTCGAAAAACCCTTTTATTTTCTCACAAGTCTAATACTTAAAATAAAAAGCAATATAAACATAAAACTAATTCACATAACAATTATTCAAATAATAATACTTACCAATTAAGTCATGCAAATATCAATATATGATCCTAATTATCTAATAATTAAAACATGCATATATTCCTAATAAGGCCCTCATTCGTCTCTATAAATCCTGCCACATGCATCCGACATAATTCGATTGCGTAAGCCGTATACAAATACACACCCCATAGCACATAAATTCATCAAACAACTTATTCAGGCCCCATTAAGACTTTGCCAGGTCTTCTCTCTAGCTTTTAAAGTCATGGATCGAAACCACATAAATTTAATGTCTATGTTTTAATTCTTGATCATCATATTTGCATAAAAGTTATTTAACAATTAACAAGATTAATATCACATATCACTCCATGATAAATTGCATGTATTTATCATGAAAGCCAAATTAACAATTAATTTAAACATAAAACCGATCAATTTACAATTAAACATATCAAGTTTTTATCCTCTTACAATGCAAACAACCTATAATTTTACGTCTAATTAATTTTATAAGCAATAAAGATTGAATCTTGATGCATAAAGATCGAATCTTGATGCATAAATCGCCCAAAGGGCTTAAAAAAATTAATCAAGAACCCTAATTTTGTCTAATTTTATTTACTTATAATTATAAATTCTACACGTTGGCTCGTGATGCCATTGTTGGGATTTTAGATCTAATTTAACAATTAAACATATCACGAGTACGCAACAGAAAGATCAAACACGTATAGAACTTATTATTAACAAGGGATTAAAGATATGTACCTTTTAGCAAGAAACGTTACATTGCTTATAGCAATAAACGTTACACCGTCTTCAATATATGCGTGTGTATAACACCACGCGAAACCACCAAGGATTAAAAGAATAATCCCTCTAAGTTTACACACACAATACGTTCTTAGCAAATAACGTGTATGCTAGTACTAGTAGTGTTTAGCCAAACGATCTCTTCTTCGTCTTTGAATCTATCAACACACGAATAAAACACCACCTTCTTTGTTTAATCGCCACACGAAAACCCTAAGGGTTTGTTTGTTCGATCGCACATCAAGAGGAAGGAAAAACCGAAACCCTTTTGTGGGTTTGGAGCCGGTCGAACATAAAGAGAGACAAGGGAGAGATTTAGGGGTTTTAAGGATTGAAGTTATGAGCATACAATGCCCTAAGACCTCCGTATATACTCCTCTCAACTTGGTGAGCAAGCAAAGTCTCCCACCTCCTCTTGGAGGAGTATTCGGCCGACTAGGAGAAGGAGAGGGGCAAACAACACCCTTCTTTTATTCGGTTTTACATATTTAGTCCTTTAAACCTTTTAACGACTTAATATTTATTTCTCGTTAAACATTTAATGATAGTTTGTGTTAGAAACAAATAAATCTCGGTCACTTAAAGTTATTTAGTATTTTCTAGCTCATAGTTAATAATTAATTAATGTAAACAGGCCAACTAAGAAAAAGCCCAAAAGCCCACATCTCCCTTCCCTCTTTGTTTAACCTAATTAGAGGCTATAAATACCCCTCCCCTCTCTTGTACAAATCGCCCCACACCATACATAAATATAGACAATATGTTTTCTCCTACACTTTAGGGATTTATCTCTGTAATCTCTTACCTGTAAGTTTTATTTTTCAATTAAACTTTTCTTTTCCATGTCTACTTTCTTTTGATCTTATCTTTATAATAAATCCATCATTGTGAAAATTATTGGAACCTACAATTGGTATCAAGAGCCTAAGTGGTAAGTGTTTGAAAAAAAAAATTCGGTTTATTTAAAAAAAAAACTTTTCGTTGATTTAAAAAAAAACAAAGGTTTCGACTTATTTTTTTTAAAACTTTCGGTTGTTTTTTTAAGAAAAAAAAGTGTAAAAAAGGAAGAGATCTATATTTTTAGGAAGTAAATAATTTTTTCCTAAAATCAAGGGATTTGATTTTATCTTTGGCGGTTAAGTTTGGGAAGTAAATATTTGGTTCCTAAAGTAAAGGGATATAATCTTCTAATTTTGGAAATTATATTCTTGTTCTTCTTTCCTTCTACGCGAGAAAATCTTTGGAATATTACAAGATCAATTCATTATTGTTTTATGGTTTTTTCTTGATTTTGTAAAATCCCGCGAAAGATACGATTCTTTTCTCGGTTTTAATCAAAGATTGTAAAATCCCGTGAACATTATTTGATTTCAATCAAAGATACACACAATCAAACACAATCAACCACTCAAGATCCGTAACTTCACAATGTCAACAACGGATAAAGAATCAATTGCAGCAGGTACGGATAACCGTCCTCCAATGTTGGAAGAAAGTGACTTTGATTCGTGGAAAATACGCATACAGAGGTACATTCGTGGAAAACCTAATGGGAAGTTAATTTGGAATTCCATCAAAAATGGACCTACTCCACATCCAACAACTACAGACACTACGGGAGAAGGTGAACAACAAACTCAGGTAATCAGAAAAAAGAGAGATGATGAGTTCACAGAGGCTGAGAACATCAAAGAGCTTGCTGATATTCAAGCTATAAACATCCTCAGTCAAGGGCTCCCAAGACACATATTCAACACGCTGAATCAAACTGAGACGGCACAAGAAATCTGGGAGAATGTAGAGCTACTTATGCAAGGATCCGGTCTCACTGAACAACAACAGAAGGAGATCTTGTTTGATCAATATGAAAGGTTCCGAGCTAATGGAAATGAATCGATTCACGACTACTTTGTTCGATTCCACAAGCTGATCAATGACATGAAGATCACTAAAATACAAATCCTAGCTCATCAGAGGAATACCAAGTTTCTCAACAACCTACCTTCGTATTGGAGCAAGTATGTTACTATTGTGAAGAACAGTCAGGACATATCAAATGTGAGCTATGTCAATCTATACACTCACTTGAAGAGTTATGAACAACATGCCATGAAGACTCTTAGCAAGATGAACCAATCTTCAGGGAACACTGATCCACTTGCTTATATGGCTCAGGCAACAAAGACAAGTTCACATACCTCCTCACAACAGTACTCACCTTCTGTCCCTCCACAATCTCCTCAGTCAACCAATGATGCTATGCTAGCAACGATGAACCAGATTGTGAACTTACTTAGTGGGTTTCAGAAACAGTTTCCTCCTACCAACAACCAGCTCAGAACCTCTACTAATCCAATGACCCAAGCTACGATTCAAGCCGGTCAGATTACAACCGAGAGTGTTCAACGAAGAGCTCCAGGCAACAAAGGTAAACAGATTGCCACTGGATCTCAAGGAAAGTTGGTGACATGTTACAACTGCCGTGGTCAAGGACATATAGCAAGGGAATGCAAGGAGAAGAAACGGGAAAAGGACTCACAGTGGTTCAAAGACAAGGCATTGCTTATGGAAGCTAAAGAGAAAGGCGCTATTCTGGATGCAGAGGCTGAAGCTTTTTTGGCAGATGTGGAGTGTACAACACCTTATGTTGAACCATTGGCCATCACTACCACTACGGCATTTGAAGTAAGCCATGAGGATGCTTATGATTCTGATGTAGACGAAGCACCTCATGCGGCTGCAGCATTCATGGCCAATCTGACTGGTACATCTACTGGAGAGGGCACCAGCAACGACACTGATTTTCACTCAGAGGTACACACTCATAATAATCACTTCTTTGAAAATATGAATCATCAAGTAACACAAGCGATGCACCAGGAAGAACAACTAGACTCCGATGTTGATTCGGATATCGATGATTATGATAACATCATTCCATATCATCAATATCAATCAAACACCGAAGTCGAAAATGTTCCAACTGAGGTATCTCCTGTGCTATCTGATCAAATTTCTATGATTACCATTCTTGATGATATGAGGTTAAAACTAGAGGGCTACATGAACACTAATAAGGAACAAAGCCTTGCAAATGATTCCTTAAAAGCTGAGCTTGAGAGATACAAAACCCAAGTTCAAAATCTAGAACAAAGTAAGGTAAAAAGGGATTTAGAACAACTAGTTACTAAACGTAACAAACAAAATGCTGACCTTGAAGAGCAAATTGTGTCTTTAAAACAACAACTTTCACAACAGGTTGAGTCTAACAAGTCTTTAAAAACTGAAAGTGAAAAGTTAAAAACTGATAATAAGGCTCGTGAGGATAGTTATCAAGAGGAATTAGTTTGGTTAAGACATGCTAACAAGGTTGTAACAAAACTTTTGCAATCATATAGAAAGGCTGTGAACGCATCTAAAGATTTGGGCACACACACAGACAAGCTATATATTCGCCTCTGTTTTGAAATAGTTGTAACTCTTTTTTTCTTTGAAGACAACTATAAGCTTATCTCCAAGAAATTGAGCGGATCCCGACGTACTTCATCTGGTGTCTTGACAACCTGCATAATATGCATCTGCAAATGCTCTTAGTGCAAAACTGGAGTCCTTCGGATATCACAGACCCATGTGAATGGTTCCTTTAAGATATCGAAAGATTCGCTTAATAGCATGTAAGTGTTTTTCGGTAGACTTTGCCTGGTATCGGGCACATATGCACACAGCAAAAACAATGATCAGCGTCCTACTGAGCATATATATTACATTAAGGGAGCCGACCATTCCACGAAAATGTGTAGGATCAACTAATTTCCCTTGTCTATCTTCATCTAGTTTCATTTTCTCCACCATGGGAGTATCAACTGATGCGCTAGAGTCAAGTCCACATTTCTTTAAAATTTCAAGAGCATATTTACTTTGATTAATGAAGATACCTCTGGGATTTTGAGAAATTTGTAATCCTAAAAAGAAAGACATTTTGTACCCATCATTAACATCTTTAAAAGTAAACTCATTTCGTTTGCAAAATGTCACAAGACTGTAGGATTAGGATGGCAAAAATAATATCATACTACATAGATTTGAATAAAACAAGTAAGATTATGTTTTGCCTTTTTTGTTTTTCTTGTGAAGAGCGTAGGATCGACAATGCCTTTGGAGAATCCGGTAGACATGAAGAACCTGGATAACTTATCGTACCAAGCACGTAGAGCCTATTTTAACCCATAAAGAGCTTTCTTCAGTCTGTACACATGAGTTGGTAGATCTGGGTCAACAAATACTTTAGGTTGACTGACATAGACAACTTCATTTAGCTCGCCATTCAAAAAGGCTGTTTTCACATCCATCTGAAAAATTGTCATATCTTGGCTAGCTGCATTAGCAATGAATAGTCTGATAGCTTCAAGTCTAGCAACCGGTGCAAAGGATTCCTCAAAATCGATTCCTACTTCCTGACGATAACCTTTTGCCACTAACCGAGCTTTGTTCTTCAATACATCTCCATATTCATCTAACTTGATCTTATAGACCCATTTGAGTCCAATGACTAAGGAATGCAATGGAGCAAGTACAAGTTCCCATACAACAAGACGTTCGAACACATGAATTTCTTCTTGCATGGCATCGATCCAGCAAGGATACTGTACCGCTTCTTTGAAGTTCTTTGATTCAACATTCTCTAGAAACTCATTAAAGAAACACCACATGGCATCAGTTTCAAGTTGTCGTCTTGTGGATACCGATCGATTTATATCTCCAATCACATTCTCTAACGGATATCTTAAGTCCAGCTGTGCGCATGTTCTAAAGGGGGATGTGAGTAGTGATTAAGTGTACACATTGACAGTGGCTGGCAAGAATGATGTTCTGCATCTAAATTCATAATAACAGAATTTCCGAATGAATCATAGCCAGGTGTATTGATGGTAATTCACAAGTATCGTCAACACAGGTGTCTGGAGGAGATGAATGGTAAAGGTGAAGTATGGTAGTTGCTGTGGAGAATCTACTGTGACGGTTTGTCATAGAAGGAAATCAGTGCAAATCTTGGGAGGCACGAGGAGGAGCAACAAAACCAACTGTGGTTGAAACTTTCCGGTGGAAATTCTTTAACTCATCATACAAAAGTTGAACAAGTTCGATAATCTGTTTCTCTATAGGAGGAAACACTAAGGTGTTGTTGATTGGTAACAAGTCCAGAACCCATTCGTCCTGACTGTAACTGGTTAACATCGGATCCTGCATTGATGTGTTCAGGAGCCATTGAAGTTTAGTCCGAGGTCCTACTGGATTGTACAGAAATCAATCCTTTCGGAGTTCATCAACGTGACATGAACAGTCTTTTGATTTTAAAATATTAACGAAGTTCTCATATGTAGATTCGATAACGCCTTCTCGGTTAGGTTATGCATAGACCAACGAAATAACCTATGTCGCCTTAGCTTTCCTGCTTTCCAAGATCATCATAGTCTTTTTTAGGATAACACAATTATCCAAATACTCCTAAAGTAATTTACTTCAGGATTCTGCCTTTAAGCAATTCATAGTAAGTGTCCCGTGTAGTGTATGAATGAGAGATCGTATTAAAGTGTATACACGCCAGTAGCTACAACTTCGACCCCAAGGAACATTAGAGCTTTTGCAAAGATAGCGTGTAAACGAGCAACTCCATATAAGTTCGTCCGACTTTCTTCGACAACGTCGTTCTGTTTGAGTTCGAGGTACCACTGTATTATGAGTAATTCCAACACTCTTGCAGAATTCAGTGAGTGTTTTGCTGACAAACTCTGTTCCATTGTCTGTTCTCATATATCCAAATATTGCATTATGAATTTCTTAATCACTTCAGGAGTTTCATCCTTTGTTCTTAAGAATCTGACCCAACCGAATCTGGTGTAGTCATCAACAACTACCAGAATATACTTCTTCCCGTTTATGCTTTCAACTCTCATTGGTCTGCATAAATCCATGTGAAGGGTGTTGAGAATTTCAGTATTGGTATTGACTATTTTAAGTGGATGAGATGACTTCTTACTCTTGCCAAGTTGACATGAAGGACATAAGTGTTTTCCGTTTTCGTAACTTCAACTTATCAGGAAAGCCTCGAACAAGGTCTTTTTATGAGCTAATTCATTTATAGTATCCTGAAATTCAGATGAATCAAACGACGATGCCATAAACCAATGACTTCGTGATGAGGCTTTTAGAGTACACAAACTGAGATGCTTACAACAAAATCTTTCAGTGAGATAGATTACATATTTTAGGTGGCGGGAGCCTTTAAGTAGATCAACCTGTCATTGTACGAATGAATAACAAGTGTTTTTTCCTGAATGCAACTTCTAGATCTCCGTCAGCAAAATTATCCAACTGAAAATAGTTATACTGAGTCCTTTAACAAGTAGACCCGTTGATTATTGTATCTTCCTGATCTTGCAGTCACCATATACCAACAATACTGCAAACTGGATCATATTGCCCAAATCGTACAATACAATAAATTTCCACGTAGTTGATGAGCTCTGAACGATCACCGGTCATATGCCTTGAGCAGCCTGAATCCAAATACCAAAGGACGATCTGTATGACCTGCACTTGAAAAACAAGGATGATGTATAATTTGAAACATCGGATACCCAATTTTAGTTGGGGTCCAATGGGTTAGAATATGAACAAAAAAAAATCTCTTCTTTTGATAAGATAGATGCACTGATGCGTACACCTTATTTTTAGTTTGACCGGGTTGCAATCTGACATTTAATTGCAAGTCATTCTTTACCAAATTAGACAGGTAAAGGATAAACAATCACAGGATATTAAGCTGCCATTGTTTCTATATTAGAGGGACTGCCAGTGGAAGTGTCCTTTATGTTTCTATCTTTACGTTTGTAACTAGTGAGAGTTTTCTCAGAAAACCTAGGTATCACAGTGACATTATTAGTGGGTTCACTAGTTCTAACGCTTCCAGAATTTGCTATAGACACTACTTCAGGTTTATTGATCCTTGTTAAAGGGAAGGTATCACCTAAAGTGGATTTTCTTCTAGTGGGCTTCCACCGAGAACCAATACTAGCAAATACTTTGCCAGTCGCTTTCCAAACTTGCTTTACATTTGCATTATTTATGACCTTGGGTTTTTTTGCATTCATAAATTTAACAACACATTCATCATGATTACCAAAAACCAAACATTCATTACATGTTTTGCAAACAGAAACAGACTTTGAAATAAAACAAGTACGTTTATCGTTCAGACAAGAATCAACACGATTTTTATTCAAATTCCTAGGGGGCTTTGAAACTCTCTTTACTTTATTACTTCTAGCTGGCAAATTCTTATGGATCTTTCTAAATGGTAGACTTTCTAAATGGTAGCTACATCAGGTATGCTCTAACTGAAAATCCAACTATTTATGTTTCTCCTATCAATCAGTTTTGGCGCACTGCTAGTACCAGAACACTTGACAATGGAGAAATAGAGATAAATGCAATAGTTGATGGTCAAGATAAGACTATTACTGAAGCATCTGTCAGGAGACATCTCAAATTGGCAGATGCTGATGGTATTAGTACTTTACCAACAAATAAAAATTTTGAACAACTTGCTTTAATGGGGTATGTGACAGATTCTGATGAATTAACTTTTCAAAAAGGTCACTTTTCCCCATAATGGAGATTTTTGATCCATACCATCCTTCATTGTCTAAGTCCAAAGAAAACTTCTTGGGAACAGTTTAGTAGTAACATAGCAATTGCTATAATTTGTCTGGCTACAAACATAAAGTTTAATTTTTCTAAACTAATTTTTAATGGTATGGTGAAAAACTTGGAGAATAAATATAAATTTTTGATGTATCTAAGATTTTTACAATTGTTTTTGAACAAAGACTCTAGACTCAACACTTCTCATAAGAGACTTTATATTGCTCCTACTCTAACACACAAAGTTTTTAGCAATATGAAAAGGGAATCTATGGGTTTTTCTAGGGTGGAAACAGCATTGTTTCCAACAATGCTTGTTAATTAACAATTATCTCCGGGTGAAGGTCCAACAAGTCCAGTTGGGACCCAACACACACCCACTGTCATTGAAACATCTCCACAACTCCAAAATCTAAACATCACCTATAGGAAAACTAGGAAAAGAACAAGAAGAATGGGCATTAGGATACCTCAGTCCAATGTTCTATCAAGTGTTGCAGATGAGGCCATCACTAAGGAGATGCATGATAGATTGGGGAGGGCTACCACTATTGCTTCTAGCTTAGAAGCAGAGTATGGAAGTGGTAACATATTTAAGATCCAAACCAAGGCAACACCATCTAGGCCAAGTTCTCCAAGAACTAGCTCAGAAGGTGGTCTTTGGTGCCACGTTACCATAGGGGGTAGTTCTGTTCAAGCTAGGCCTGAAAGGCTATCTAACTTAACCAAAGAACCACCACTCGGAGAAGGTAACATATCTCGAAGTGGGGAGGGTAGTATGCAACTTTTGGAGTTGATGGATATATGTACAAAACTATCAGGCAAGGTTACAGCATTGGAAAATGAACTCAGCAGCACAAAAGTTGTTCATAACAAGGCCCTTATCACTCTTACTAAAAGAGTAAAGAAGTTAGATAAAAAGCTCAAGCTTAAAAGAAGAAGTGCAGTTGTTGATTCCTCAGAGGATGAAGAAACCAGTTTGCATAATGAGGATTCTTCCAAACAGGGGAGGATGATTGAAGAAATTGATGAAGATGAAAATGTAAACTTGGTCAAAATCAGTAAGCAAGGGGAGGCACATGACACATATGGGCATAGAATAGAGAGTGATGATACATAAGTAGTGGATTTTAGTACTGCTAGTCCTTAAAATAATGATGATGAAGTAACTCTTATTGAAACATTGGTGAATATCAAAATGAGTGCAACAAAAGATAAAGGTAAAGCTATTATGCAAGAGTCTGAGCCTCCAAAGAAACTCAAGAAGAAAGAGATGATACAGATAGGTCATGATGAAGAATTAGCTCAGAAGCTACATGTTAAAGAATTAGTAAAGGATACAGCAAGACAAGAACAAGAAAGGTATGATTTTGAAAAAGCCTTAGAATTGCAAAAGCAGTTGGATGAAAGGGAAAAAGTTGTAGCTAAATCTCAAGCTCATGATATTGATTGGAGTGATCCTGTTGTGCTAAGATATCATGCAGTTCAGAACAGGTCTTTCTCTATAGCTGAAGTAAGAAAGAATATGTATATATATTTGAAGAATCAGGGAGGATACAAGCAGAGTCATTTCAAGGGAATGAGCTATGAAGATATTAGACCTATATTTGAAAGAGTATGGGATCAAAATGCTTTTGTACCTAAGGATTATGAGATTGAAAAGGAAGTTATGAAGAGATCAGGATTTGATCTTCAATAAGAGTCTTTAAAACAAGTTGTAGAAGAGATAGTTCAGCAAGATGATGTTGTATCTGAACAAGTTATGAAAGAAAGTTCTAGGAAAGCTGAAGGAAGACTAAAAAGAAAGACTTCAAAAGCTAGAAAGGACAAGGACAAAAGACAGAAGAACCAGGATGATCCAGAAAAACTTAAACTTATGGAGTATGTAGAAGTTATTTCTGATTCTGAAAAAGTAATTAGTGTGACCCCATTGGCAGTTAAATCATTAATAGTTAGTTGGAAATCTTATTGCAAAGAAGATGTGGGATACTATGAGATACATAAGGCAGATGGAAGTTACAAGACTTATATGTTCTTCAGTGAGATGCTAAATGATTTTGATAGAGAAGATTTGATTGTGTTGTACATACTTTTTAATGAGAAGTATGCATCTACAAGACCAGGTTTTGATGATTTAATGCTATGGGGAGACATGAAGATTATGTTTGAACCAAATGATGATGATGCAATCTGGAAAAATCATCACAGTCAAGAGTTGATAGAATGGAAACTCTATGATTCTTGTGGGGTTCACTCTTTGATGCTAGGAGAAGTAAGCATTCATATGCTAGTTGAGAAGAAGTATCCACTTCCACAAGATACACTTATGAGAATGCTTCAATGGAAACTTTATGTGAATTATAATGTCACTGAGATGGCATATGAGCTTTTAAGGTTTATCAGATCTCAACTTAATCAATGAAGATAGTTTGTTTGGAAGCATCCTCAGCAGAGTAGACTAGAAGATTTGATTTAGAAGAAACTTGAGATTTGAGGGTAAATCACAAGTTTAGGGGAGGATTGTTGGGAATAAATCTTCACATGTTAGTACTTCTAGTTCAAGGAATTAGTACTGCTCAGATTATAACTAACAGTATTAACTGAGTTAATACTGCTAGCACAAGATTAATATTGTTCGTGATAGTTAGTACTGCCAAGAGAAGATTAATACTGCTAAGTGAAGTCAGAGATAACAGAGATAAAGATTACTTGGAGATGAAGATTAGAAGTTATTTATAGAATAGATTGTATCAGAATATTCTATAAGTTTATGTTTATCTTTAGTATATGTTGTAAGCCGACTAGGACTCCTTAGTCTACAAAAGGAGGCTCTAGGGCATTAGTTGAGATATAAGTTTTCATAGTTGTTAAGTCGATTAAAAGCTTCAAAGTTGTAAACCCTAGTACTAGTCAAGAGTACTTATATTATTGATCTTAATAATATTGAAGCGTTTGGTTATGACTTTGTTCATTCACAATTACTGTTTTATTCATAATACATCTAGATATTAAGGTGTAGATTCCGCATACACTTTAGTATACATACAAAGTTTCTAGAACAACTTATTTTGGATTTATCCAAGGTAATTTAACTTTAGACAAGCTAAGGAATCAATCAAGGTTTGGGATCAAAAATTCCCCGGTCGTTTTGGTATAAAGAACGCTAAAAACGGACACATAACGAATGAGATACGGCCGTCGGAAGTTTGAAACATTTTTCGGCAAAACACTAAATATAGTTGCTGATTGGAAAATGACATGAGGTTTTCAGACACTTTCGGACATCTTTGAGGTTTTAAAATATTGGCAAAACATATAGAAACATTAGCGTGTTGATTGGAAACATTAGAAACGTCATAAAGGTAATTATGGAATGCCTAACGTTATAAAAGCGTAAGACTTCTAAAAATAGTAACTTTTGAGATAAGTCGTCGAGACGGATGTAAAAGTTAGGCGTTTAGGTATTGATAAAGCATTTACGGAAATATGGATTTAACAAAATATAAGGGACGGTATTAACGTCTTGAAACTTAGAACTTTCCTAAAATAGAAAGTTTTCTAAAATAGTAACTCTTAGTAAACTGTGGCGTATTTTAATCATGAACCATTTTTCATCGTAACGATACCATTTTTCTAACTAAGACACAAACACATATGGATGCCTTCTCGTTGATAAGTGTTTCGCTTTTGGTTTTGTATATCATATATTAGTCCTAAGACGCGTCATTCCTTTAGGTGACGGCTAGGATTGTGTATCATCTTTCTCTTACATGAATATCATTCGCTCATTGCTCTAAGGTGAGTTCATAGCCCCACTTTTACTCGTTTTGAATAAATGTTTTACAACTTGGGGTGAGAAACATTGCTTGTTTTAAATTTTAGACACAAGTGTTTTCAGTTATCATTTCCTGTTTACGTGTTGCCTAAGTAGCGATTAGACCACTATCATGTCCGAACCATCATGAACCATTAATTACTTATGACCGTCTGATTGGGTAAGTAAGAGTGAATGTTATAGATAGATCTAGTTGGGACTAATTATCCCTATCATGTCGGATATATATCATGTCGAAAACTCTTTGGGGTGTCTTGGTCAGACATCTGTAGGGCAGTATCATCACTTTGCATATTATATGTATCTCTTAATTTAGCATCGGTGTCATGAGCTTAGCGCAACGTAAATACTTTTCATGTGATATTGTATTTGTTATAATAGTCACATCACTTTTAAAATCTTGTGGTCTAACCTTACATCAATTCAAACCTATGAATTCACCAACTTTATGTTGACTGTTTTAAGCATGTTTTCTCAGGTGCTTAGCTAGATTATTCTTGAAGTGGTATTTGATGTTGCATGCATTGTTGGATGTCTTTCAAGAATGTTTATCTTAAAACTTAAATACTCGTTGTCTTAAAACATGTTATGATTCAGCTGCATTTTTCTTAAGCTTCCGCTAAAAGTATTTCATTTATGTCAAGAATATTGTAAGATTTATTTTGATTTGTCCAAAGCAACGAGTTATGTTTTATCAAACGTCCATATAGTGGTCGTTCACTTGATCTTGTGTGGTGCATGCGATGACGTCACGCCTCCAAACACATATTCCGTCCAGGCCCCGTTTGGGGGTGTGACAGTATGTCACGCCCCTAAAATATCGCAGCGAAAAGGTAACCAGGGGCATTACGTCATAATACACAAGCACAAGATATAAGAGAACGACATCTACAATGAGTCGTTTAAAAAATCTACTCTCATTGATACATTAAAATTTTAATAAGTTTTAACAAAGTGGTCCCAAAAGTTTGCATCAAAAGAAATCCTAATTTGAATACAACAACTAGAATAGTTAAGTGAAAGTAAAAATTCCATGAAATGTAGCCATGATGAATGCGGACTCCAATGCACTTCATGAATGTCTTTACGGGTTAAGTACCTGAGAATACATGCTTAAAAGTGTCAACATAAAGTTGGTAAGTTCATAGGTTTAAGTAAAGTATTTACGAGAACCAAAAGGGTTTAGCAACTATTGCTTCACTCATAGTATTATGAAAAATGTTTAGTAGCTACTGCTTCACTCACAATATCATGAAAAGTGTTTAGTGACTAGTGCTTCACTCACAGTATTACAAAAAGTGTTTAATAATCAATGACGTTCAATAAAAATAGTGTGAACCGCAAGATTTCAAAGTGCATGATATGTAACACATACAATGCCATATAAAGAGTAATTACGATTGCGCTAAGCTCATGACACTGAAGCTACAACATTGTCATGTATGCAAATAAATGCAAAGTAAGTTGCCCGAGTAGGTATCTAACACGAGATCACCCAAAGTTTCGACATGGTATACGTCTGTTAGACCAGTACGGTCGGATAAGTAAGCTCTTAACTTACCCGGACGGGGATGTCAATCCCAATAGATCTATTTATAACACTCGCGCTTACAACTAGTAATTAAATGTTCATGATAGTCGGCATAGTGGGTTATCGGTACTTAGGCTAATCCGTAATCATTTAAAAAGGTACTTGCGTCCAAAAGTAAAACAAGCAATGTATCTCACTCCGAGATTTATAAAACACCGTTTTGAGTGCCACATCAGCATTACGGGTCCACCTCTTTGTTAGTTAATATAAAAAAATTCAATTATGTTAGATCATATTTATTTTCCAGTCATTGTTACTTGCCTCATCTTCATCACCATCCCCAAAACCTTCATCACATCCTCAAACGCAGCCTACACTCATCATCATAATCATTATCATCAAAAGCTTTTAATTTCTTTAACTTCATCAAAAACCCATCTTCACCCACTTCATCTTTTGTCTAACCATGAAACGATTAGCTTGACTTGCTGGGTATACAAGTGAACCGGGATCAGTTTGATAAGAATGAAAATATCGGCATCAACAAAAGATACGCGGGGCTGATTGGTATTCTAAATGTCATTTTGTGGTGTTTAGTGAGTATATACGAGTTGGTGGTATAAACAGAAGGAATAAATACATGGATATTACCACGTAATTTATGAGAGACTGATATTCTTTAGTCCCAAGTTATATTCATTATTTAGGTAAGAAGTTGAAATGTATTCTTTTGGTTTCCTCGATGTATATACACTAGACTGCAAATTTGTTTCCATATCATAGACCCTTTTTTTTTCTGAGATTCAAATTGTTGTGTAACTTGATGCTATACTATTAGCTTTAGCTTTTGTTATGTAGAAGCTAGGTAAAAAGGTTTCTCGTAACTTCTACTTTAACAAGATTTACAGACGAGCGTACAAATACAAATCAAGAAACGGGAGTCAGAGGACAATCAAATGCCTCTTAAGCGATTTCCTCAGTTAGTGAAAGTAAACGGGGAAAAACAAGCACGAACCCGCGACAACAAAAATAAAACTGCAGTTATTTCTGAAAAAGTATAGTGTTTCCGGAAAATTCAAATGGGCAAACTTCTTCAATTTAAGTCGGTTTTAACGATTCCAAGTGGGCCACCGCAGCCGGTAAAAATAACTACTTTCTATTTTACAACCTCAATGTTGCAAAACCCGCTAACATAGCTGCTTAGAAATTCACCTAAAGGACAATCCCCATCTCTAAATTGTTAAAGACCTAGATTTTTTCAAATCATTTTTTCGCCAACATTTTCAACAACAACCATACTACTTAATCCCTTCCACCAAATTATTATCAAAACCACATCTAAGAACATACTAAACCTATTTTTAAGGGTATAAGTCTATGAATAGGTAACCAACATTAAACAAAAAGTTCCAATATTATTAAACGAACTTGTAAAATACCATTCAGACCCATCAAACTTGTTATGGACTGGTTAAAATAAGTAATGAAACAGTTTGAGTGCCACATCAGCATTACGGGTACCACCTCTTTGTTAAGTTTTAATATATAAAAAATTCAATTATGTTAATCATATTTATTTTCCGGCATTGGTTTACATGCATCATCTTCATCACCACCCCAAAACCTTTATCACCTCTCAAACGCAGCCGACACTCACATCATAATCAATATCATTAAAAGCTTTTAAATATCTATAACTTCATCAAAAACCCAATCTTCACCCAATTCATCTTTTGTCTAACCATGAAACATTAGCTTGACTTGCAGGTATACAAGTGAACCGGGATCAGTTAGATGATAAAAAAATGAATAAAATATCGGAAACCATCAACAAAAGATACGCGGGCTGATTGTATTCTAAATGTCAAAATGTAGTGTTTAGTGAGTATACACCTAATTTGGTGGTACAAACAGCAGGAATACATACTGGATATTACCACGTAATTAATGAGAGACTGATATTCTTTAGTCCAAGTATATACATTATTTAGATAAGAAGATTGAATTGATTCTTTTGGTTTCCTGATGTAAATACACAAGACTGCAAAATTTGATAACCATATCAAAAGACGATTAAAATCAGAGGTACAAAGGTGTTGTGTAACTTGATGCTATTTTTTCCTCCTCCCTTGAAACAGATGATGAAGAACAAACAATTGGGTGAGGCTGATCGGTTTTTGTCATTGTGTTCTAAGTTAGATGGGTCGGGTTATAAAAAAGGAGGGTGGTGGTGGATTGTGATAAAGAAAAAAAATTAAAAAAAATTATTAATTTAAACTGATGACGTGTCGGTTATGAGCCGGTAACCCTTCCAAAATTTGCCCGTTATTGCCTATATTGAACAACATTTAAAAGTTTGATGGGTCTGAATGATATTTTACAAAGTTCGTTACCTAACATTGGAACTTTTTATAAGTTGGTTACCTATTCATGGACTTAACCCCTATTTTTATCACCAAGATTGCAATACTAATCAAATCAACATTTTTACAAGAGCATATAAAATATATGTAAACTTTTTTAACTTTTTAAGAGTATAGTTTTACACAAACACTTATGGTGATACTTTTTAAAGAAGATGTGTGTGTGTGTGTGTGTGTGTGTGTGTGTGTGTGTGTGTGTGTGTGTGTGTGTGTGTGTGTGTGTGTGTGTGTGTATATCTGTGTGTGTGTGTGTGTAAAAAATAAAAGGAAAGAAAATGATGCTTACAAAGATGCTTAGAAGATGAGAAATACTTACATGAACAACTAGAACCCTAAATCTTAAAAAATACCCAAACTTTTATAGAAACCAAAATCTTGAAACCCTATTTAGATCTTGAATAAAACCCTTGCAAACCTTTAGAACTACCTTAGATCTTAACCATTTAACCTTGAAATAGCTTAGGAATACATGGAAATTTTTTAACACATAAACCCTAGTTGGTGAAAGTGAGTTGAGAGGTATGAGGGAGAGAAAGAGGGAAATTTTGTTGGTGATGTGCTAGAATAAAACCATAGATATGTTATTAGGATGTTTATATAGTGCAAGAGAGTTTCTAGGTAAAAGAAATATTGACTAGTGAAGACCTAGATGTATTAACCCAATATGAAAGTGACTTGTAGGAATGTCATTATCCCATACTTACACATGCATGAGATAGCCAAAATTCAAACTATGGGACCTTCTTTTTATTTAGTTGGTCCGAAAATTTTAGGCTAGGAGGAGGGTTTGAAATTTTTGAAAATTTGATCATGTAAAGTATAAGTGTTAGATAATTTGAGATAGTATACAAAGGTGGTGAATTTTTTAGGTTAAATGCAAAACGTACGCGTTTACATAAAAACATGAAATGCAAATGTACACGACCTATGAAACATTTTTATGACGTCCATAGCATACGTGTTATGAGTAGACTATACTTAGTCTAAAGTCGGTGCACATCCAAAGACGTTTTTTCAGTGTACGTGGGATAACTTCCCAGTTATGTAAAATTGAGTACATAAAATATGTAAAGTAAAAATAGTGTAAGTTAATAGTAAAATATTAACCTGGGAAAATGTCGATTGTTATAGCCTTTCTCCGTTAAGAGAGTTTCATCCTGAAACTTAATTGGTGGTATCCGGTGGTGAGGTGTCGGAAAACACGTGCGGATATTTGCTTCGAAACTTGTCTTCTCGCTTCCAGGTGAATTCAGGACCTCTCCTAGAATTCTATCACACCTTAACGATCGAAATGTAACTTTACTTTAATCGTTTGACCTCTCGGTCTATAATCTCCACCAGTTCCTCGATGAAATGAAGCTTGTCGTTGATTTGGATCTCTTCCAATGGAATGACTAGTGATTCGTCGGACAAACCCTTCTTCAAATTCGACACATGGAATGTGTTATGAACCGTGCTTAGTTGTTGTAGGAGTTCAAGCCGATACGTGATGGGTCCAACTTTAGCTAACACCTTGAAAGGTCTAATGTATCTCGGGTTCAACTTTCCCCATTTACCAAAACGTATTAATCCTTTCCATGGTGATACATTCAACATAACCTTATCTCTGACTTGAAACTCTAGAGGCCTATGCATCACGTCGGCGTAACTCTTTTGGCGATCACCAGCGGCTTGGATTCTGCTCTTAATCTGAATGATCTTCTCGGTTGTTTCGTGAATAATCTCTAGACAAGTGAGTTAGCAATCTCCAACCTCAGTCCAGTAGGTAAGTGGTCGACACTTACGATCGTAAAGTGCCTCGAACGGTGCAGCCTTAATGCTGGTATGATAAATGTTGTTGTATGAAAACTCCACTAGGGGTAGATGTGTATCCCAACCATTGTCAAAATCTATCACGCAAGTGCGTAACATATCTTTTAGCGTTTGGATGGTTCTTTCACTTTGGCCGTCGGTTTGTGGATGATATGTAGTGCTCATATCCAGTCGAGTACCCACAGCTTTCTGAAGTGACTGCCAGAAGTGAGATGTAAATCTGCTATCACTGTCTGAGATGATTGAGACTAGCACTCCATGCCTTAAGACTACTTCCAAGTAAAGTCCCGTTAGCCTTTCCATCGTAACGGTCTTCTTCATTGGTAGAAAGTGTGCAGACTTCGTGAGACGATCAACGATTACCTGAATTGTGTCATAACCGCTTGATGTCTTTGGTAGCTTGGAGATGAAGTCCATTTTTATCTTTTCCCATTTCCACTGAAGTATTTCAGGTTGTACCAACAAACCAGATGGCTTTTGGTAATTAGTTTTTACTTTTGAGCATGTCAAACACTTGCTGACGTAGTTGGCGATATATGCTTTCATGTTGGGCCACCAATACAACTGCATAAGATCATGGCACACCTTATCTGATCCAGTGTGAATGGAATACTTAGATTTACGTGACTCATTCATGATTAAATCTCTTAATTCACCAAAACGTGGTAGCCAACTCTTGTTTCTAATGCAATGCGTCTCATTAGGGCGAGTCTCAAACTCTTTGACCATACCACAAAGATTTTCTTCCTTAACGCTATCCTCTTTAATTTCCTCGGCTTGTGCATTTAAAATCTAAGATGGAAGGTTTAAATCAATTTTCATGACTAAGGCTCGAACTCGTAGTGGCTTTATCCGTTCCTTTCGGCTTAGGGCATCCGCCACCACGTTCGCCTTTCCAGGGTGATAATGAATTTTACAATCGTGATCACTGAGTAGTTCTAACCGTCGGCGTTGTCTCATATTCAGCTCCTTCTGATCAGAGATGTGTTGCAAGCTTTTATTATCAGTGAACACGGTATACTTCGTGCCATACAAGTAGTGCCTCCAAATCTTTAGAACGAATACCACAGCTCCTAACTCCAAATCGTGGGTCGTATAATTCTTCTCATGAACCTTAAGTTTATGGGATGTGTAGCCTATTACTTTCTCCTTCTTAAGTAATTCCAAAATTAGCTTAAGGTGTTCCTCGTGCTCCTTTTTGCTTTTTGAGTAGATCAAAATATCGTCAATGGATATTATCACGAACTTATCCAAGTATGGCTTGCATACTCAATTCATGAGATCCATGAATGCCGCCGGTGTGTTGGTCAATCCAAATGGCATAACCTGAAACTCGTAGTGAACATAACGGGTTCTGAACGCGGTCTTAGGAATATTTTCTTCACGAACTCTAAGTTGGTGACAACCTAATCTCAGATCGATCTTCGAGTAGACACTAGATCCTTGTAGTTGATCAAACAAATCATCAATCCTTGGAAGCGGATAACGATTCTTCACATTTAGCTTATTCAATTCTCTGTTGTCAATGCACATCCTGAAGGATCCATCATTCTTCTTGACAAACAAGACTGGAGCTCTCCAAGGTGAGGAACTTGGTCTTATAAATCCTTTGTCTAAAAGTTTTTGCAATTGGTTAGACAGATCTTGCATCTCCGAAGGAGCTAGTCTATAAGGCGATCGTGCTACAGGTGCATCACAGGGTACCAAGTCAATTTTAAATTCGACTTGTCTAGTGGCGGCAAGCCAGACAAGTCTTCGATAAAGACTTCCGGATAATACCATACAACAGGTACATCTTCAAGTCGCTTCTCCTCCGATTTTTTCTCTGTCTTCTTTTTAGTGATGCGTGCCAGAAAGACATGGCATCCTTTCAACATATACTTTTGAGTTTCGGCGCAAGATATGATATTTAATCGGGATGCGCTTCCACCATCGCTTCTATTACCTTGAATCGTTAATGTTTCATTACCAAAGGGAATAAGAACAAGCTTCTCATCACAACGAATCTCGGCCTGGTACTTCGACAACCAATACATACCGATGATGACGACAAAACTACCAAGTCCTATGGGCGTTAAGTTGATGTTGAATGGGCGATTTAGCAAATTTATTAATGGTGACCACACTCGTTGGTGGATTGTCCTAGGGTGACTAGTGGTGTAAAAGTAAACTTATTTACTGAGCTTACTAATACGAACGACCATGACATGCAAAACTTATGTATATGCACACAAAATTTTTGCTTTTTGGGAATATAAGTAGAAAATTGATTTTGACAAATTTTTAAGGTGACTACTCCCAGCATAGTATGGTCCTTCCTAAATTAGACATAGGTGATCGGGATGTATAATTAAGGACTAATTATGCAATGCTCATTTTCGTTAAACTAGTGTTATGTTTCTCCAAGTTAAATGGTATAAACTATACTGTTTACAAGGTAATAGCCTAAAACAGTTTATAAAATAGCAAAACAGTTCATAAGATGGAAGCAAAGTAGTTTATAAGGTGACAACAAAATAGTTTATATGATAACAGCAAAATAGTTTATAAGATGATAGCAGAATAGTTTATAAAACGATGGTGAAATGGTTTATAAGACGGTAACAATTTAAGGAGTGTAACTGACGGCATCGTCATGACACATAAGTTAATATAGGATTTAAAAACATCCACACAATACAACGAAATTCATAGGAAAGTACTAATGCAAATTTCTTAGGGAATATAGTCCAAGAAGGCCCCGACTTAGGTCTCATTATGCAAGGCGGGAAGATCTCTCCTTAAGCATTAGCATTATCTGCAACAACGTTAAGGTCCCCGCGAGCTTTTCCTTCATTTCCTTTCTAGTTACCATAATTCAGATTCTTCAACTTCGATCACTAACTCCTGTAATGCCCTTGCTTTCCACACTTATAGCAATTAACTGCAGTTTTCTAATTTGCCACTGGGGGTCTCTGAGTTGTTGCAGGAACGGGAGTCCTACAATCTCTAGTCATGTGACTAACTCACTTGCGGTTGTGGCACTTTACAGTGCATGGACCAGTGTGATGTAGCTTACACTTGTTGTAAAGAGGCAACTTCCTAGCATATCCATTTTTGTTGCCCGGTCCAGCAACGTGTGCCCTAACCACTTTACGTTTCTTGTTTTGTTGCTGGCCAAAATGTCCGCCACGGTCACTTTCCCACTTCTTCTTGTTGTTAACATTCCTTGCAACCTTGGCTCCCTGACGTACGACCCGAACTATCGAGTCGTGAGCCATGCGGACTTTGTCTCGTAGATAGCAATAGCCTCAATAGCATCGGTAACTCGTTGCGCTACAATCTGCTCAATTTCTGAGGAACTCATTCCTTGTCTCGTTGTAAGCATTTTTTTAAAATCAAAAGGAGTAAAAGAAAAATAAAATAAGTTGGGTTCAAAAAGTCGTATACCAAAGATGAAATGTTATGAGGTGACGGGTTAAAGTCGTGTTCGAATTAATTAGCATGTTTCTAGGCGATGAGTCACAAGATGACGTAGGTGTTTCAACAGTATGGAGCGGGTGTCCAAACTCGTCTTCGGAGTCAGATAGTAAGATAATCAATGAGATCGGCAGATTGTGACAAGTTTAAATGTTATGTAAAACAATATTATGTGAAGTCATGAAAAAGTTTTAGAGACCATCGTATTACTCACAATGTCTTGGGAAAACTCTAGAGACCATTGTGTCGCACACAATGTCTTGGGAAAAGTCTAAAGATCATTGTGTCACTAACAATGTCTTGTGAAAAGTCTAGAGACCATTGTGTCACTCACAATGTCTTGGGAAAAGTCTAAAGAACATTGTGTCACTCACAATGTCTTGGGAAAAGTTATAGTATTTACATAAATAGCCTTTAATAATAATAAATGTAAAATATGCGCAAGGAAAATGTAAACGCATGTATAAGGAAAAAGGATCGTGTAGTGGTTATGCAATGTTTATGATGCGGTGATTATGAAATGGTTATAGTCTAGGCCTAATATGCAACCTAGTTCTTTATAACCTTGGCTCTGAATACCAATTTGTCACACCCCCAAAATATCACAGCGAAAAAGTACCGAGGGCGTTACGTCATAATACACAAGCACAAGATATAAGAGAACGACCTCTACAATGAGTCGTTTGAAAAAATCAACTCTCGTTGGTACATTAAAATTTTAATAAATTTTAACAAAGCGGTCCTATAAGTTTGCATCAAAAGAAAATCATAATTTGAATACAACAACGAGAATAGTTAAATACAAGTAAAAATTCCATGAAATATAGCCATGATGAATGTGGACTCCAATGCACTTCATGAATGTCGTTACGGGTTAAGCACATGAGAATACATGCTTAAAAGTGTCAACATAATGTTGATGAGTTCATAGGTTTAAGTAAAGTATTTACGAGAACCAAAAGGGTTTAGTGACTAATGTTTCACTCACATTATCATGAATTTTTTTTTAGTGGCTACCACTTCACTCACAGTATCATGAAAAGTGTTAAGTGATTACTACTTCACTCACAATATCACAAAAAGTGTTTAATAATCAATGACGTTCAATAAAAATAGCGTGGACCGCAAGATTTCAAAGCGCATGACATGTAACACATACAATGCCATATAAAGAGTAATTACGATTGCGCTATGCTCATGACACCGAAGCTACAACATTGTCATGTATGCAAATAAATGCAAAGTAAGTTGCCCGAGTAGGTGTCCAACCCGAGACCACCCAAAGTTCTGGCATGGTATACGTCCGTTTGACCAGTACGGTCGGTCAAGTAAGCGCTTAACTTACCAGGATGGGGACGTCAATCCTAATAGATCTATTTATAACACTCGCGCTTACAACTAGTAATTAACGGTTCATGATAGTGGGCATAGTGGGTTATCGGTACTTAGGCTAATCCATAATCATTCAGAAAGGTACTTGCGTCCAAAAGTAAAAAAAAGCAACGTATATCACCTCGAGATTTACAAAACAGTTATAAAACATGATAAATAGGGGCTATAAATTCACAAAGTCTTGAAAAGTACTCGCATTGTTATGAAGTAAACGAGCATGTAAACAAGTTTGCAACGAGCATGTATTCTCCCCAAAACAGTTCAAAACAAGTAAAGTAGGAGTTATGAGACTCACCTTAAGCAATGGTAATGATTTCGGGAAAATAATCAACAAGATGTATCACGCAAGAATTCCAAACGCGACCTAATTAACAGCGGGTCGATTTAGACTTATGCAAATGAAATGAAGTGATGTAAATATGTTTTTATAATATTATATCACCAATACATGTTTGCGTTTTTTGTTTTATAAGTCAAAATATGCTTTACGTCAAAGTTCGCTATTTATTTTTATGTTTTAATACTTTACAAAAATAAGCAAGTGTCCAACTTTAACAAACCGTTTCTAATTCATTTCTTAACATTTTTTGAAACTTTTGACTCTTATGAAAAGTGTTTAGATAATACTACAACATTTCTTAAGGACTTTATACCTCATTCGGACTTTAAAACCCTAAAAAACGCACTCAAAGTTGATCGACTAGCTCACTATATAAGAAAAATACATGTTGAAATCTTTTATAAAAATCAGTTTTTTACAAACTTTGAGATGCCGTAACTTCTTCGTTACAAGGATTCACGACGCGTTCAAATACAATCTAGAAACGGAAGTCCGAGGACTACAAAATGTCGCTTAAGCATTTTCCTCAGTTTGGACAGTAAACGGTGTTGGGATTTAGAGCTTCTAAACTTAGTACTGCTGATAGTTAGTTAGTACTGCCAGTACAATGTTAGTACTGTCAGTTATAGTTAGTACTGCTAGTTGTATATTTAGTACTGTCATATATAGTTAGTATTGCTTAAGTGATATGCATGAGTTATATTAGGAATAAATATGCATGATCACTTAACGCATTTTGTAAGCCCATTAGGGTTTCCTTGGTGTATAAAAGAAACCCTTACGGCATAGTTAGATATATGAATCCAAGATAGAAAAGTCATAGTTATTAGGCAAAACATATAGTTGTTTTGTGAATCATTCAATATATTGAAAGTTTTGTGAAAGTTCTTGTGTTACTGTTACATTGTTTCTTCTGGTGTATAAAGATTAGTTTCCGCATAATCTTTATATATTACTCAGGGTTTCTATCATAGTTATTTCAGATTTATCTGAGACAACTTAAGCTTTAACAAGCTAATCTAAGATTTGTAAAAAGGGGATCAACAAGTGGTATCAGAGCTTGTGTTCTGAAACCTTAATCAAGAAGTTACAAACTAGAAGAACTCTTTATTCAATCAAAGAAATGGATCTTGAAACGACCCAAAACAATTCTGTTGCAAAGTTGCCCATTCTGAAACAGGGTGACTATGAGATGTGGAAGCTAAGGATCGAACAGTACTTTCAGGTGCAGGATTATGCTCTATGGGAAGTCATAGAGTATGGAAATTCTTTCAAGCCAGTAGCTAGAACTACAACAAACGCAGATGGTTCCTCTACTTCAACTATACTAGGACTAGTTACCACTGAAGAGAAGGCACAAAAGAAAAATGATATTAAAGCAAGGAGCATGTTGCTGACGGCACTCCCCAATGAACATCAATTGACATTCAGTCAATACAAGGATGGCAAAACTTTGTTTGAAGCCATACAAGCAAGATTTCATGGAAATGAAGCTACTAAGAAGACTCAAATGACACTTTTGAAGCAGATATATGAGAACTTCAGTGCTTCAAGCCAAGAGTCACTTGACTCCATTTCAAATAGGCTTCAGAAAATTGTTAGTCAGTTGGCCATCTTAGGTGAAAACATCTCTCAAGAAGATCTAAACTTTAAATTCTTGAGAAGCCTTCCTTCTGAATGGAGCATGCATGTTGTGGTATGGAGAAATAAACCAGATCTGGGCACAATAAGTTTTGATGATCTCTACAACAATTTTAAGATTGTTGAACAAGAGGTCAAAATAAGTGTAACCTCAAGCTCAAATTCAAGTTCACAAAATGTGGCCTTTGTATCAACTCCTGGCAGTTCCAGTGAAGATAATACTGTTAATGTTCAAGTTAATAATGCTAGTACTAATGTTAGTATTGCTAGTACTAATGATAGTACTGCTAGTCTCAGTGATGCCACAATATATGCTTTTCTGGCCAATCAACCAAATGGGTCTTAGGTTGTTCATAAAGACCTAGAGCAAATCCATGAAGATGATCTTGAAGAAATGGATTTGAAGTGGCAATTGGCATTACTAAGTTTGAAAGCAAGAAAGTTTTATCAGAGAACTGGTAAGAAGATTATCATCAATGGAAGTGATACTGCTGGTTATGACAAGTCAAAGGTTGAATGCTTCAATTGTCATAAGATGGGACATTTTGCAAGAGAATGCAGAGGTCCTAGGAATCAAGAAAGCAGGTCTAGGAATCAAGAAAGCTCAAAAAGAACAGTGAATGTGGAAGACACTACTTCCAAAGCAATGGTGGCTTTTGATGGAGCAGGTTTTGATTGGAGTTTTATGGCTAATGAGGAAGTCCCTACCAACTTGGCACTTATGGCTTTCTCAGACTCAGAGGTATATAATCATAAAACCTGTTCTGACACTTGTCTTAAATCCTATGAAACTCTTAAATCTCAGTATGACAGCTTAAGAGTAGAGCTTAATAAATCTGATTTTGATCTAGCTACCTATAAAAGAGGTCTAGCTTCTGTAGAAGAACAACTTGTTTTCTACAAAAAGAATGAGGTTATGCTTTGTGACCAAATTGCTGTTTTAAAAAGAGATGCCTCATTCAGAGACTCAGAAATCAATGCTCTTAATATTCAGATAGAAAAACTTAAGAAAGATAAGGAGAGCAATCAGATTAAAATTGATAAATTTGAAAATGCCTCTAAAAGCTTAGATAAATTAATAGGGGGTCAAATTTCTGATAACAATAGAAAAGGTGTGGGATATAATTCTGTTCCACCTCCACCTACAGGACTGTTTTCACCCCCAACTATTGATTTGTCTAGCTCTGGTCTTAAGGAGTTTCAACAGCCTGAATTTGAAGGCTATGGAGTTAATGTCAATAAAAGTGTTAGTGAAAATTCCTCAAATGAGAATAAGAGAAACACTGGTGCCCCAATAATTGAAGATTGGGTATCTGATTGTGATGAGGATGAGTGTGAAGAAATGATATCTGATAATGTTCAACATAAATCTGAGCCTAAACCTGAGCAAGCTAAACAACCTAGGAAAATTAATGAAAATCCTAGGAATAGCAGAACAAACTGGAATGAAAAGAAAACTCAGAAATTAGGAGTTGGGTTTCAGTTTACAAAGAAAGCCTGTTTTGTGTGTGGGAGTTTTAACCATCTAATTAAAGACTGTGATTTTCATGATAAAAAGATGGTACAAAAACCTGTGATAAACAATGTGCAAAAGGGAACTGGTCAAAGGGAGGTTAGACCAGTTTGGAATAATGCTTTGAGGACTAATCATCAAAATTTCTCTAATTCTAGGAGAAATTTTGCTCCAACAGCAGTGTTAACCAAGTCTGGCATTGTACCCATTAGTACTGCTAGGCAAAGGTGTTCAAAAGCAGCAGCACCTCTTAGTGCTGCTAGACCTATTAATACTGCAGCACCCAAACTCTTTGTGAATGCTGCAAAGACTAAACCAAATGTTTTTCAAAAGGCACATTCACTTTCCAGGAGACCATTTAATCAACAAACAGCACTAAATAACAGAAGTTTGAATAACAAAATTAATACTGCTAAAATAAATTCTGTTAATACTGCTAAAGGAAAAAGGGTGACAAGTGCTGTTGGGAAACAAGGGATTAATGCTGTTAAGTCCTCAGCATGCTGGGTTTGGAGACCAAAAAGAAATATAGTTGATCATATCTCCAAAAACAGTGGATCATACATCTGTAAGCCATTTGACTATGTTGATCCAACAGGCAGACTCAAGTCAGTAATGGCTTGGGTCCCCAAGAGAAACTAATTCTCTTTTGTTTGATATGCAGGGTGATCCACAAGTTGCTTTAAAAGATACAGGGATTTTTGACAGTGGATGCTCCAGGCATATGACAGGAAACAAGTCCTATCTCACAGATTATCAAGACTATGATGGAGGATTTGTTGCATTTGCAGGCAGTTCTAAAGGAGGTAGAATAACTGGTAAAGGTAAAATTAAAACTGGAAAATTAGACTTTGAAGATGTGTACTTTGTGAAAGAACTTAAGTTTAACCTTTTTAGTGTCTCACAGATGTGTGACAAGAAAAACAGTGTTCTTTTCACTGAAACTGAATGTCTTATTCTTTCTCCTGATTTTAAGCTACCTGATGAAAATCAAGTAATGCTTAAGATTCCCAGGAAAGATAATATGTACAGTTTTGACCTAAAGAATGTTGTTCCTTCAAAAGGTTTAACTTGTTTAATTGCAAAGGCCACAAATGATGAGTCTAATATGTGGCATAGGAGGCTTGGTCATATAAACTTTAAAACTATGAATAAACTTGTGAAAGGAAATCTTGTTAGAGGTTTGCCTTCAAAGATTTTTGAAAATGACCACTCATGTGTTGCTTGTCAGAAAGGAAAGCAACACAAAGCCTCTTGTAAGTCCAAACTTGTGACTTCTGTCAGCCAACCTTTATAAATTTTGCATATGGACTTATTTGGTCCAACCTTTGTAAAGAGTATCATGGGTAAAGCATATTGCCTAGTGGTCACTGATGACTATAGCAAATTTAGTTGGGTTTTCTTCTTAGCTAAAAAGGATGAGACTAGTGGAATCCTTAAAAACTTTATAACAAGAATAGAAAACCAGTTGAATCACAAAGTTAAAATCATCAGATGTGACAATAGGACTGAGTTTAAGAATTATGAAATGAATCAGTTCTGTGGAATCAAAGGGATTAAGAGGAAATTCAGTAATGCTAGAACTCCACAACAAAATGGAGTAGCTGAAAAAACAATAGGACTCTCATAGAGGCAGCTAGAACTATGTTGGCAGATTCACTATTACCTATACCATTTTGTGCTGAAGCAGTTAATACTGCTTGTTATGTACAGAACAGGGTATTAGTGACCAAACCTCATAATAAGACACCTTATGAATTCTTAATTGGTAGAACACCTATTATAAGTTTTATGAGACCTTTTGGCTGTCCAGTTACTATTCTTAACACCCTTGATCACCTAGGCAAGTTTGATAGAAAGGCTGATAAGGGATTCCTAGTTGGTTACTCTATTAATAGCAAGGCCTTTAGAGTATTTAATAGCAGAACCAGGAAGGTAGAGGAAAACCTGCATGTAAACTTTCTTGAAAATAAATCAAATGTTGTAGGAAGTGGACCAAAATGGTTGTTTGATATTGATATTCTAACAAATTCTATGAATTATCAACCAGTCAGTGCAAGAAATAGAACTAATGGTAATGCAGGTTTAGAGACAAATTCTGATGCAGGACAAGCTGGAAAAGAGAATGTGCTTGATCAAGAATACATCCTATTACCATTGATGCATATAAGTTCCAATGTTCCTTCAAATTCTAAAAAGGATGAGTCCTCACCTAAAGATGATGCTGGAAAGATGAATGAAATTAAGGATTCAGCAAAGAAAGTGACATGAATGACCCAGGGGTGGCAATTAATACTGATAGAACTAACAGACTTAATGCTGTCAGTACACCACTTAATACTATCAGTACACTACTTAATACTGTCAGTTAACGACTTAATATTATCGGTTCACCAGTTAATACTGTTAGTTCATCTTTTACTACTGTGGATCCTGGAAGAGCAAAAGAACAAAGGAATAAGTATGAAAGTTTGTTTGATTCTTTCATACCTGATTTAGAGGATACTGTTGATCTTCAAGATACTGGTATTTTTGGAAGTACATATGATGATGAATATATGGGTGCAGAGGCTGACCTCAACAACTTGGAAACAAACATGAGTGTCAGTCCTATTCCCACAACCAGAATCCATAAGGATCATCCTAAAGTACTAATCATTGGAGAGGTGGATTCTGCTGTACAGACAAGAAGAATGCACAAGCAGAATGAAGCAGGATTAATAACTTTTATAAACAAGCAGAGAAGAACAAATCATAAAGATTTCCAAAATTGTTTGTTTGCTTGTTTTCTCTCCCAGATAGAACCAAAGAAGGTAACTCAAGCCTTGGATGATGAAAGTTAGGTAGAAGCTATACAGGAAGAGCTTCTCTAGTTCAAACTACTGAATGTTTGGACACTGGTGGATTTACCTTATGGAAAGAAGGTCATTTGTACTAAATGGGTCTTTAGAAACAAGAGAGATCAAAGAGGTATTATGGTTAAGAACAAAGCCAGGCTGGTAGCATAGGGTTATAGACAAGAAGAAGGTGTAGATTATGATGAGGTATTTGCTCCTGTTGCTAGGATTGAAGCAATCAGGTTATTTCTAGCCTTTGCATCATTTATGGGTTTCACTATGTACCAGATGGATGTAAAAAGTGCATTTTTATATGGCACTATTGAAGAGGAGGTTTATGTTAACCAACCTCCAAGCTTTATGGATCCAAAATTTCCAAATAGAGTGTACAAGGTGGAGAAAGCGTTATATGGTCTTCATCAGGCTCCTAGAGCCTGGTATAAGACTTTATCTACTTACTTGTTGGAAAATGGATTTAGAAGAGGGATAATTGATAAGACTTTATTCATAAAGAAGATCAAGAATGATATTCTACTTGTTCAAGTGTATGTAGATGACATCATTTTTGGTTCTACCAATGAGTCTTTGAGTACTGAGTTTGAGCAGCTTATGTATAAAAGATTTCAGATGAGCTCCATAGGGGAACTCACTTTCTTTTTAGGTTTGCAGGTTGAGCAGAGAAAAGATGGCATATTTCTCAGTCAGGATAAATATGTGTATGACATCTTAAAGAAGTTTGGCTTTTCTAGTGTGAAGACAGCAAGTACTCCAATGGAGACACATAAGATACAGCTGGTACAGATGTTGATGTCCACTTATATAGGTCCATGATTGGATCATTGATGTACTTAACATCTTCCAGGCCAGACATTATGTTTGTTGTGTGTGCTTGCTCAAGATTTCAGGTTCAACCAAAAGCTTCTCATATGCATGCAGTGAAGAGAATCTTTAGATATCTTAAGGGTCAACCCACTTTGGGCCTTTGGTATCCTAAGGATTCACCTATGGATTTGATAGCCTATTCTGATAGTGACTATGATGGTGCTAGTATTAATAGGAAATCTACAATAGGAGGTTGTCAGTTCTTAGGCTGCAGGCTAATCTCATGGTAGTGCAAGAAACAAATAATTATGGCTAATTTAACAACTGAAGCAGAATACATTGCTGCTTCCAACTACTGTGGACAGGTTCTTTGGCTTCAAAATCAATTACTTGATTATGGTTACAACTTTATAAAGACAAAGATTCATGTGGATAATGAAAGTGCAATCTGTGTGGTGAAAAATTCTGTCTATCATTCAAAGACCAAGCACATAGAAATTAGACATCACTTCATTAGAGATTCCTATGAGAAAAAGTTGATTGAAATGGTCAAGATTCATACAGACTACAATGTTGCAGATCTTCTTACTAAAGCCTTTGATGTGACTAGGTTTCAGTTTTTTATTGCAAGCATTGGTATGCTTAATCCATAAAGCATGAATTAAGGGAAGGTTTAACAGTTATTAACTTCTATTCATGGGTTATATATAAATATGGATCCTCATGAATTCTCACATGTCTATCTAGTCTTTTCTAGTGTGTTTGTGATGAATAGGGGCATGTTGTTGTATAATTATTGAACAAAGTTAAAATTGTTAAAGCAAATGTTAATACTGCTAAGTATAACTAGTACTACTAGTTGTACTTAAAACAGCTAAAGTTAAAACTGTTAGTCAAGAAAATGCTTTGGATTGTGTTTTTTCTTAGTTTTGGACTAACATTTGCAGGATAAGCAAAATTGATTGTCTGTTATCAAGTGAAGTATTGTTTGAGGGGAGGCTCATGATGTTTATTATGCACTCAAGTATGATTGAAAATACATGTGGCATCTGACAAAAGTTTCAAACACATTGGAAAATCAAATGAGGTCGGGACACTAAGGTACCTCAGTCTGGTGGTCCCCTTAACAAA